>OZ005742.1:197032757-197107757 GCA_963930735.1 Dioctria linearis
GATAACAAGTGAAAGAAGGGAAACTGTTTGGACTGAGATAATTGAAAGTAAAGTATTAAGTGTTAGTTAAAGTTGTGTTGATAAATTGAAGGTTTGTGAATTATATAAGACCAGAAGTGAAATAAAGAACTTGTATATTAAAAATTTATTATCGTGTTTTAAATAACCAACCAGAGGCTACGTTCGCACCAACTGGTTTCAAAAGTGAAATAAATTCGTGAAATAAAGTGGTGGCAATTGACTTTAAAATTCAAAGTGCGATTAATTGTGTGACATTGTGTTAAATTTTGAAATTTCTGGAAAATAATTTAAATTCAACTTTAAGTGAATTACTAAAATAATGGGGCGCAAAGTGGAGGAGCTTTCAATACAGGATTTGAAAGTGGAGTTAATGAACCGGTCGTTACAAACAACAGGTGTAAAGAGAGTTCTTGTCGAGCGACTGAGACAAGCTTTGATAGAAGAAGAAAAGAATCCTGAGACATTTGTTTTCGAAGATAACTTGGAAGAAACTGAACCGGACGAAAAAATTTGTGATGAACATGGAACAAGTTTTGGGCACTTTAGTGAGTAAATTGGATCTTTCATTAGCTCTGCAGATGAAGAATGCTTGCGAGGAAACAAGCAATTCTCTTGAGAAACAAAATAGATTTCTGGAAAACCGTTTGGACGAACAAAACAATACTCTTAAGAAACAAAAGAATGCTTTTGAGCAACAAAAGTATTCTCTCGGGAACACAAGAAATCTATGGAAACCTGTCTGGACGAGCAAAAGAATGCTTTTGAGGAACAAAAGAATTCTCTGGAATCCCGTTTAGATAAACAGAAGAAATATATGGAAACCCGTTTGGACGAACAAAAGAGTTCTCTGGAGAAACAGAAGACTTTCTTGAAAAACTCGTTAGACGAACAAAATTTGAAAATTGAGGGAATCGAGCAGGAAGTGGCGGAAGCTCAACAAAAAGTCACCAAGCAGCTTGACAACTTTAAAGCAGATCTGGAAAGAATAAAACATCTTCAGCCTCTCAACGTAGCAGCTGAAATATCCGGTGCAGGAAGAATGAAACCTCCAGTATTTGATGGACAGAATTCGTGGCATATCTTCAAGACACAAATCGAGGCAGCTTCAGAGGTAAATGGATGGAATGAAAAAGACATAGCTATAGCTCTGGTGTTAGCACTTCGTGGTCCTGCGTCAGAACTCTTACAGACTGTACCGATTGAAAATCGACGTATTTACACTTCAGTAGTATAGGCGATAAAATTACGTTACGAAGGTGAACACATGCAGCAAGTATATCGCCTACAGTTACGCAACAGGATTCAAAAGCATGGCGAATCATTACAACAGTTGCACTGTGATGTGGAAAGGTTAGCGCATCATTCATCCCTATCGTGAATGCGGTTTTCCTTAATGAAGTGGCAACAGAGGTATTTGTGAACGCTATTGCAGATGAAAATTTACAACAAGCGTTGAGGTTAGCACGAATGAAATCAACAGCAGAAGCACTAGGCTATGCATTAGCATATGAGTCCGCCAGAGCTAGCAAGCGAGTGAGCTACGAGCATGGCGAATCATTACAACAGTTGCACTCTGATGTGGAAAGGTTAGCGCATCTTTCATACTCCAGCGTGAATGTGGATTTCCTTAATGAAGTTGCAGCAGCGGCATTTGTGAACGCTATTTCAGATGAAAATTTACAACAAGCGTTGAGGCTTGCAGGAAAGAAATCAACAGCAGAAGCACTAGCCTACGCATAAGCATATGAATCCGCCAGAGCTAGCAAGCGAGTGAGCTACCTAACAAGCTTTGTTCCTAAAGGCTGATGAAATACGAAGTTTTCGTGTACGATTCAATTACAATTCCTTCTTATAAAGTTAGTGCTGCATATCAATACCAATCAACTTTTATGATGTATTTTCGTAAAATTCATAAATTTTACAGAATAACAATTTAGTTCTAACTGAACTATAAGATCCAAAACATCTCAAAAGATATTTCGCATTCATTGCCTGAAATGAACACGTTGGCAGACAAGATAGCAATTAACAAGCATAAGCCGGTAAAGAGACAGACTAACAATAAAGGAGCCGTCCTAAATCGATGTCCTGATTTAAGATTGGGATTAAATAATAAAAGCAGAGCCTGCAATCAAGTGATTTTACCAAGAAAGGTGAACAGAAATGCTGCCTCAAGTATGCCGCCGCGACATGGTAATAAATATAATCTAGGAAAATGGAATGAAAAATCTATCTCAGGAAGAGGGGAGCATGGGAGGGGTAAAAGGAATGCATGATGAGGGGATTAGCTACTATATCCCGTATATATGTATGTGTAGGTAACTATTTGAAAGATTATTATATGATAAATTATACAAAAATAGCAGACTTCCCAAGGATTAATACAGCTCTTAGAAGACATTGAATATATTTTAAGAAAGTGCCGATAAATAGCACCATTTCAAAAAATTGTGGATTCCGAAATTCAAAAATAATTTTTTTTTGTGTCCAATCTACAAAAATTTGAGCGGAAAACAAATCTATCTCATTTTTCGTTACGAACTCACCGAGAGCTTTCCAAAAAGTACCCACATGTCACGATACGGAAGAAAGTGAAAATCGCGATTTTTTTGTAAAATGCTCAAATTTGCAAATTTTTCTGGGAGTTGTCGCGGTAAAATATTTGTAGAAAACACCAAACTCATTTCGGTATCTTCTCAACTACAGAGGAGATATGTAGGTTGCAGATTCTGAAGTACCATGTCCATGAGCTTTCAGAGATAGCCGGTAGGTACGAAAAGCGGG
Source organism: Dioctria linearis (assembly GCA_963930735.1). NCBI lineage: Eukaryota > Metazoa > Arthropoda > Insecta > Diptera > Asilidae > Dioctria > Dioctria linearis. The sequence continues at coordinate 197,035,563 of OZ005742.1, forward strand.
CACGTAAAATTCTTATAGATTTTTTTAATAAGTAGATGACACCCGATCTTCCTGAAATTTTGTATAGATAATTTCCTGATAAGGGTGCATCCACGAAAAAATCGAAAATTGGTAAAGTTTCGAAATGAATTTTTCAGACAGAAAATTTGCTTGTTGAAAATTAAATTTCGCAACTTAATCGGAAAATATGCTCAAAAAATCAGACAAAAATCACAAAAAAATTAGCAAAAAGAATTTCGCAAATCGGATGATATTTAGCCGAGATATGAGGTGGTGGTGGATTTCTACATTATGTATTATATATTATGCATCATTTCGATTCCCTTGGACATCTGGACCTACGACGTGCAACACTTTCATTTCTAGTCAAGCCCTACATATACTGGGAATTTGAACGAAATCGGTGATGACGACTAGGGACCCTCTCCTTGTTAGACTAATTCTAGCTTTTTTACTGGTTTATTATTATAAATTTATATATTCAATTTCAAAGTGATTTAACTGAATCAAGAAGTAACTAAGTTACCATTTGAGCATTACAACGGGTAATCTAACGTTTCTGTTCCATTATTCAATATGCTGAAGAATTTTAGGCCAACTTCATTCAAATTGTCATTATGCTGAAACGACTCCACGTTTTTCGAATAGCTTCTTATTGTTGGAAAGTTTTCTTGCGCAGATGCTGTGATTTTTCGTTGTACAAAACGCAGAAACGTTAAAAGTTTTTTCATATTTTATATTTAAATGAGAGAAAATAAACAAAATACTTTCAAAGCCTTTTTAGAAATAAAACAAATCATTTTCATATTGATTTCAAAAAAAGCAAACCAAACCTCTATTATATGGTTTATAATTAGAAGTATGCTGTCAAATTTATAAGGTTAGTTTTAAGAACTTCTTAAAAATATATTGCTTATAAGTTGTTACAGAGTAAAATAAAAAAAAACAGGTCAGCTAAATAAATAAATATATATATATATATATATTTTTTGTCTTGAAGGAACTTTGTTGGTAATAACTTAATTAAAGAAAGGAAGGCAAACGCACTTTTATTCCACTCTATAAGTAAAAAAAAATCCACGTAACTATAGCTCATATGTACTTTAATAAAGTGATAATCACTCTTTTACATTCATGAATGATTGCTTCCGATTCTTTAAAAATGTCAAAAAGTTTGGCTTTCTTCAAAAAATTATCAGTGTGTACAGAAAATTGTATTTGGAAGTCATGAAAATCTGAAAGTTGCAAAGTTTCTGCTCATCCTTACTGTTGCTCGTATTTAATAAAACTAATTAATTTATAAGTAAAAAATATCCAGTAAAAAAACTTTATTTTCAAATTTCAAACTGAGACCCAAGAGTGTAATAAAATAAGTAAAAAACGAGTTTTCCAACAAAACTGAGGCCAAGCCGCATGAAAAAGTAGAAAATAAACTTTTCTTCACACACAGAGGTGGACTCAGATTTTTTGAATGGGACATTTCTCTTGAATATTCTTTCTCTTCATGAATCAAATCACTTATTAACTCTGATTGATCATACTGATATACATCGGTGATAGTCACCGAATAAAATCTGAGTCCACCTCTGTGTGTGAAGAAAAGTTTATTTTCTACTTTTCATGCGGCTTGGCCTCAGTTTTGTTTGAAAACTCCTTTTTTACTTATTTTATTACACTCTTGGGTCTCAGTTTGAAATTTGAAAATAAAGTTTTTTTACTGGATATTTTTTACTTATAAATTAATTAGTTTTATTAAATACGAGCAACAGTAAGGATGAGCAGAAACTTTGCAACTTTCAGATTTTCATGACGAATATCTGAGAATATCTGAGCCACTGCATGTTGTGGACATTGAAATCGCCAGCAATAACGATTTCGAAAGTAAGAGATCTTATTAAAATATTTTCTATATTGAAGGATAAAGAATCAAATGAGCATTCAGTATCAGCGTCAGACATATTGGGGCTGCGATATAAAAAACAAAAATAAATGATGCGTTGACGAAGTTGAAATGTAATCCAGACGTAATTAAACTCTGGATTGTTGAAGCAAATTCAGGGACAATGGAGAAAGGCACATCATTCCGAATGTACAGGGCGATTCCCCTCTGAGGTAAGAAAAGTAAGTGATAACCCGTTAAGCGAAATTTATTGATATCAGCATCAGAAGTAACCTTGGTTTCACTTAGGGCTAAACCAGCCGGTTTAGAAGAATACAAGTGAAAATACACTGAGATATAATTACTTCGTAAGCCACGAATGTTGCAAAAATCAAAGCAAAATTCTTGGATTGTCCCAAATGAACATAAGCGCACAAAAATTATCAATTGAATGCACGCAGTCAGTGAACTGACCATGACAACGAGACCCAACAGCAAGCAGAATCGCTGGCTGAGTACAAGGCAGCAGTAGTGCTATGCCTACTGTGCTGACCTTTTCACCCAAACAAGGTGTCAGATGCTTAGCAGTGGGTACTGATTAATTGCATTAAAAGAAATGAAATTACACTAATTTGAATGCGGATGGATTTAGGGAAAATGGAGCAGTTCTATTAGCACGTACTTGTAGATATTGTACCACAAAAATTATTCATCTTCTTGTAGGAAATTTTAAATTTTCCTAGACTCTTAGATTCAATGTACAAGTGTAAAATATTTTCCAGGTTAAACTTGATGCATGTACCAAAGCATAAATTCTTCCATATAAGATTGTATAATGAAAATGTTGTTTATTAGATCCCAAAGAAAAATCTCAACTGATCTAATTTTGGAAGTAGTGTTGACTTGGTATGACTCGAACGTGTAAAATCTTAGCAATCCAAGGAAAAGAGGCATAGAAGCACATATGTTGAAATTAACAGAAAACTGAGAATGTTATGCATTTCAGAGTATATTTACGTTAAATCTAATTACTCCACCACAGAATAGAAAACCATCAATTTCATCTGAACTTGAACTGCTACACGCTATATGTATCATTTTCATTTTATTATAAATAATTCTTTTCCCAAAAACTGTTATCTCCGACAATTGGCTACCGTTATTGCTTTCGGCTTCTTATGCTCTCCACTGTAATATAGTGTTGAGCAAAATTTAACTATATTAACGATTAATGTTTACGATTAAAGTACCAATCATTACAAACAATAATTTAAATATGTAATCGTTTAAAGAAAACATATGAAACCATTAATCAAAAATGATTAATTTATTTTAATTTCCACTAATTATTTGAATTAACTTTCAAGCATTTTTATGATGGGGAAATGTGCGCCAATTGCATTCTCCTCTTCCCGTAAATTTATTCTAGGGGGTACACTATTGACAGTGATGATTCTTTCCTACTATGTTAATCTAAGCTCTTATATAACAAATAAAAAAGCTAGAATTGGTCGTATAGTCACCGATCTATGCAAGTTTGATTTTTGAAGTGGCTTATATATTTCTAGAATGGTTCGTCGGACAGAAAAAAAAAATCATAACCAATTTTATAGGATTTGGCATTCTGAGGAAGGTTTTAGTACAATAAAAATGTCTAGGACTGATCGTTTTCACAGTATAAGTAAAAAACCTAAATTTTTATATGGCAGCACCTAGAAGGGGTTGCCCGATTTATTCCATTTTTGAAAAATTTTTTGTTATCACTATAAAAACACCATGTACCAAATTTCAAATCTCCATGTCGACGCGTTCCCAGGCAGTGTACAAATATATAGTAGAAACCACAAACCGAAATTTTTGTATGGAAATCCCACGAAGGAGTTGCCCGATTTGTCTCATTTTTGAACAGTATTTTTTTTTTTTTGAAAGTCCGTAAACAAAATTTCATCTTTCTAAGTGAACGCGTTCTCGAGCTATCGTACGCACGGACAGACGGACGGACAGACGGACATGCAAAAATCGGAATAACTTTTAATATTATGCGTGAGTGTTCCATGCATTTTGCTCTAAAAACATTATTTCTGTGCGTTACAAACGAAATCACAAACTTAACCCTATAGATTTTATCCAGTCTATAATAAAGAAGTTGTTTTTATAAGCATCTTCTATAAGCCTCTATTCTGCATTTGATAGTTCGAAATCTAAAATGTTTAATTTCATAATTTTGGTTTTAATTTCTAACACTGTTTTCTTGGCTATTTCATTGTTTTTATTTCATTTCATTATATGATCATATAATAAAAGTTGAGTTACGAATACCTCGTTTACTTTTTCAAATTAACAAATCAATCACAAGATAAGATTAACGATTAAAAACTAAGGACTAATTGTGCTTCATTATTATTATTGACTGATGATTAAATTGATCAATCGATTAATTTAATCACGATTTTCTTGAGATTAATTATTCAGTTAATATTTTCAATCGTTAATTTAATTAAAAAAAATATCTGATTAATGCCCAACACTGCACACATAATTTTGAAAACAATACGGATTTTTTAATTGTCAAAAATGTTATTTACTGCGAAAAGTTAATTATTAGTTACCATGTTTTGTATCCTAATTTAAATGTTAAGACTAATTAATTCTAAATGCATATATGTGTGTAAATGAATGCATAGTTCAATTGAAAAAATTAATTATTTTCAATATCAAAATTTTACTTTTATCTGACTTGTACGAAAATCTACTAGTCTGAAAACATAGGTAAAAAATTCACGGAGTTTCTACAAGCCATGATGGATTTTCAAGTCGAATTGTAGTTTTCTGGTACAGTAAGTTGTACAAGTAAAAATTTTGCACTTAGAATTATCGTTGTACAATTGCACAATGAATTCTACACGTATATCTTTGCGGTACACAAACTTGCCGACTTGTTGAAAAACAATTCTAGTACAAGTCCTTGTAATATTGTGGAATGGGGCCGGCCTTCTAGGCAAGAATTTATCTTCGTTCTTCTTTGAGTATTTCATTAGTAGAAAGCTTTTGTTTTATTATTAAATTTTTTTCACTGTTTACCCTTTTTATTGTCTTTTTTTTAATTAAATTTTTGTGGTTTTATTCCTTTGCTTGGAGATGTTTAGTAAAACCCAAAACCACTTGAAGTCAAACTGCTATATTTTTTATTTTTTATCGAAGCTTTTAAAACTTTTCATTGAATTTACTGGATGTATTTTCATTTACTTCAAAACTTTTTTGATTTCAATTATTTTAATCACTAGCTGATCTGCACCGCTCCTGTGCTTTACAAATGGAATGACAAATTCCATTTGAAACGCATAGAAATAATGGCGGTAGAGCAAAATACTATGAAAAGATATTTTGATTCTTGCATGTCCGTCTGAAGTCTAGGAAAATTTATCGCCCCCAATTCACCGCCAGCAATTTACCACCAGCAATTAATCGCTAGCAGCTTACCGCCGCGTCAGTTTATCGCGTAAACAATTTATAGCCTACAATTGTTCGCTAGCATATTTTATCGCCTGGCCATACATATAATTTATATACTATAGGAAATAATAATATAATTTAATAAATAATTGCAACTAAGGTTTGTCTGTACGTGTTATTTAAGATAATCGGGATGTTGAAATTATCTGACCACCTTTAATTTTCCACTTTTATTTATTTACGTTCGATTTGTTTTTATTGAACAAATAAGTTTATAACTTAATGTGACTAAATAAGTAGCTATATGAGCAAGTAGACATTTTCATATATCATGCATAAATGCAACAGCCGCTTTTAATGCCTGCAATTTATACAAATTCTTTCGTACAAGTGTTAATTTCATCATTGCAAGTTGTCTTAAGATTTTTGAATTTAGTTTACAACGATGTGTTTCTTTATAATATTTATGCTATTTAATAGAAGGATCAATTCAATTTTTAACAAATTACTTCACAATTCACAGCTTTTAATTATTTACAAAATTCGTAACTGTCATCTGTCAAATGGAATTAACGTCAAGATATCGTCATGTGTGCGCCTTACCAAGATATGATTATTGGTAGCTATTACGTAATTGAATTAACTATCATAGTCGGCCATCGTCTGCGTAGGGTATAAGCTGTTCAGAAGAGAGGTTATCCTTTTTAGGTAATTGGTGTCATGGTTAATGGAAGGAAATGGGGTTACGGGTCAAACTTAACTATGCCTTCCCTCTTTTCAATCACACCGGTAAAACAAAATGATTTAATCAGTTGCTCTAAAAAATCATTAAGGCATGATTGAAGTATGCGGTGTGAATTCAGCCTAAGATTGCCTATTTTTTGTCTCAGATTTCCCACAGTATAATCAGGCTTGCGCATACAAGACTCTCAGGAACTTTTTTACTTGTGAGAGATAGAAATATTGAAGTTATAAATCCAAAACAAAGTCATACTATTTGAATCCAGGATAGACTACAAGGTTTAAAAAGACATGTCACATGTTTCCCTAACATGCGGCTTCAAAAGCTCCAATTCCAAATAATTTAAATTTCTAAGTTTCTTAATAGTTTTAAACTCACGGAAAAGCGCAAGTATAAATCTAACCAGAGTTGTGAAACTATTTAGTTTACTCAAGCACTGTATTGCACATGTAAATGGTAATTTCATATGAAAATCTCCCTCTAAATTAGCAGATTTAGAACGCACATAATTCTCTTCTATAGAATTTAAATCAACCTGATCTCAATGTCAATCATTTAAATTTTCTTTTTTTTCGAATAAGAATTTTGATATTGGAATTTCACTATGAGAAATAATTTCCAGTTAATTTGGAATTTATCATAAGTCGCGTTCCATAAGGATCGATTCTGGGTCCTTAACTGTTTTTTTTACAAGCAAATGACCTTAGTAAAGTGTTTTAATTTTATCAAGATATAGCTCAATGTTGATAATGGCTAGAATGAATAGTCAAATTATTTTAAATGCATGGCAATGTAAATGCTGACAAAGCCGGTAGTGCCTTCGGGCAATGAGTATATACATAGAAAAATATTTAACATGAAGCCAAAGATGTTGCATTTTAAGTACACGTCGAATATAAGGCTCCAGTTTACCTATATTTCTTTGATATGGTAGCTAAAATTAGTGTATTGAATCAAAACTAATATATTAGATAGCTTATATTTGTAGTGAAACTAGTACTGAAACGTCGTATGTTTGACTTCGGGTGGCGCTCGTTCAGTCGGCAGGAGGACGTCAGTATACTCAGTGTATAGTTTCTGTGAAGGAAGAGGCTCATGTGATAGCAGCTCATTTTTTGCTTACATCCCTACTATCACGTACAAATCTATGATAGTTACTTAATTCTAATATAGGGACAACAGAATGGAACAAGCAAGCATTTACTATTTTCTTACATTTTTTATAACACGCGCAGCCGCACTTTTCTACTTTTAAAGTTCAAGAATTGGAATGCTTATAGTTTTGAGGAAAACCCAGTTTAACTAGTTACGAATATTAAAGGTAAGTTGGTGGGCGGACCCTTAGTACTTTACACATACTGTTGTTGTAAAAAGCAAGGGTGAATTATATTGAAAGAAAATTTATCATAAACATTTTCCACAAACCAAAATGGTTCATTGCAGAGCTTAATATAGGCATGAATACCGCCATCCGCTCCCATAGCCAAGTTGTTTTTGTGACGTTGGGAAAAATCAAAACATCGGTGGAACCCGCCGTTTGCCTTGTTTGAGACTTTCGCCTGCCTTAATTCGAATTGAGCAACACACAAAATGTCATTTGGATGACCTATAATTATCTTTATGTCCCACAAATGGAAGGTATTGTAGATAGACCTCTAGAGTGCGCTTTTGCAAAATAAAAGAAAAATTTAGAACGTCTTCAATTTAAATACAGAAATATATTTTTTTAACTTTAAAAAGAAATATGTATGTACGAGTAACGAGTTATAATAAATTCGAAAAATAAAGAAAAATAAATACAATTTGGGGACTTTCCGCTTTGCCTACAACAGAAAACACTCACCTAAAATAATTATACGCCTCGACTGGTATGTTTGTAGTTGGTTAATGGCTTGACTTCTTGCTAATTCCATTGTGCCTTGCTGGGTCGGTTATAATTCTTTTTTCGTATCGTAGCACTGGCTGCATGGGTACTTGATTTTAATTCTGTGTATATACTTATGGTTTTGATACCACCGAAAACTATGTAGGGACTCTGTAGGAACTTGACTCTTCCATCGTATTCCCTGGAATATAACTTACGTCGACGACGACTATTCCTCTGTACTTTAATAGAAAATGTGGAAATGGACGAAGGTAAAGGAGTTTTTGTTGATACTTCTGTACTACATGAAACATTTTTTTACTTTCTTTACTAATTTGACCTAGTATGTTCTACTATTATTGTAGTCCTTGCAAGGCTACCACCTTCCATTACACAATTTTATCATTTATGCAACTAATTACTGGCAAGTTCTAAATTTTCATGACATCGCTTTTAGGTTGACATAATGCCAACAATTATATCCAATTCAGCGTATACCGCGATTAACAGCTCCCCGAGGAGGAAAAATCGGCAGCCAGCCATACTGCGGTATTTGTGATAAAAATTAATTGTATAGCTGCAGGAGTTCACTTTAAAGTTTAAGTGAAAGCACCGGAATGGGTGTAAAACCGTAATTACTGACACTTTATATTTTCTTGTATTCCTTATTGATTGCAATATGTTCGGAAGTGTGTTTTGATGCTCTATAATTTGGAAAAGGGTTGAAAGTTAGTATAGATTTGTCGGAATTATGTAAATAAATCATTTTAAATTTATATCCTGCAAAAAAATTGCAATGAGATTTCAAAAGATAATAGCCTATTTGATAGGTATATCATTCTCCATTCGAATTTAAGAACATCAAGTTTTCGAAACTGGCGAAAAGGGAGAGATAGATTTTAATTTTTGTAGTTATTAAGTCGTAGTTAATTATCGCAGTGTAGTGGAATTTTCTACGTATAGAATTAGCGTGGAAATAATTTTCGAAATTCCATGGTCTGGTCCGGAAAATTTAAGAGATTTTTACTTTGCCTAGGTAGGGGAGCATGTTTCATATATTTAGTATTTATATATCAGAATTTATCTCCTTTCAATCGAATTTTTGGGAGAGACGGGGAAAGAAATAATTAACTTTAAGGAGTGTAGCGAGAGACGAGGGCGCACTTGAAATTACAGTATTTCAAATGTAATATACATATATATTTGGTGTATTGGTCACTCCAATTGTGTTCTGACCAATGAGAACACTAAAAAAGGTATTAATAATAATATGGACTGTAAATAATAACGCCGGGGAATATTTTATAGTCAGTGGATTATTGGACGCACGTAAAATTATGAACAAAATTACAACTAGAAATAAAATTAACAGAATTCAATTTCACGACACTTAAGAACTAAACTTCAATTGCTTTAATAAAGTCGCTTACTCACTACATAATAATAATTTTAGTTTCAATACAATACAGTCAAAGCTGAGACAACTTTGACCAATGGCATTATATATGTATACATATATAAATATATTAATCAATATGAACTATAATATATGATTAATCAAAAAATGTACTCACCAGTATAAAACTATGGAATCGACTTTATGGCGTTGGTAATTAAATAGTTAGTGATTATCTTGTTCGAGTCCTTCCCCGGAACAAGATACTTAGCTTCAGTCGAGACCCAAGCAAAGGTGTAATTTGGTTAGTAGAATTCTTGTTCTAGTCTTTCCCCGGAACAAGATACTTTACTTCAGTCGAGACCCAAAGCAAAGTTGTATTAGTCGTGTTTATTCTAGTCGGTACCCAGAATAAATATCTTTATCTCAGTCGAGACCCAAGATAAAGGTTTGAGATTAGTGAGTGTTATTCTAGTCGCTACCCGGAATAACTATCTTTATCTCAGTCGAGACCCAAGATAAAGTTGAGATTAGTGAGTGTTATTCTAGTCGCTACCCGAAATAACTATCTTTATCTCAGTCGACATCCAAGACAAAGGTTTGAGTTAGTCTATGTTATTCTAGTCGCTACCCAGAATAACTATCTTTATCTCAGTCGCTACCCATGATAAAGGTATTGAGTTAGTAAAATCTATTCCAGGCGAGACCCAGTATATGTATCTTTATCTCAGTCGATACCCAAGATAAAATTGTTATGTTAGTAGAATTTATTCCAGTCGAGACCCAGAATAAATATCTTTATCTCAGTCGGTACCCTCGATAAAGTTGTTGAGTTAGTAAGATTTATTCCAGTCGAGACCCAGAATAAATATCTTTATCTCAGTCGCTACCCAAGATAAAGTTATTATTAGTTAGATTTATTCAAGTCGAGACCCAGAATTAATATCGTTATCTCAGTCGCTACCCAAGGAAAAAAAATTTTATTCCAGTCGAGACCCATAATAAATATCTTTATCTCAGTCGGTACCCAAGATAAAGTTGTTATGTTAGTGTAATTTATTCCAGTCGAGACCCAGAATAAATATCTTTATCTCAGTCGGTACCCTAGATAATGTTGTTGAGTTAGTAAGATTTATTCCAGTCGAGACCCAGAATAAATATCTTTATCTCAGTCGCTACCCAAGATAAAGTTATTATTAGTAAGATTTATTCAAGTCAAGACCCAGAATTAATATCTTTATCTCAGTCGCTACCCAAGGAAAAATTTTTTTATTCCAGTCGAGACCCAGAATAAATATCTTTATCTCAGTCGGTACCCAAGATAGAGTTGTTATGTTAGTGGAATTTATTCCAGTCGAGACCCATAATAAATATCTTTATCTCAGTCGTTACCCAATATAAAGCTCATTTGTTAATAATTATATCTTATTACACTAGCCAATGTTATGGTAGTTGCTTTGAGTGATGGGCTTGGACGTGAAGTCCAGACTGCCAGCATGAGCTGACAGATCACTCCGTGACAGCGGTCATCAAGTCGGCACGCTATCACCTCGACTAAGTGGCGGAGAGTGTGGGGTGAGTTCAAAAAAAAAACTGCTCTGTCACGTTGCCTAGAAAAAAAGAAATCGTGCCTGTCTTCCTGAAGCGGAGACCCAAAAACAAAAGAAAATGCTCACATCATGATCCAGATAGGACCACATACATCACTCACCTAAATATAATCCTAAGGATTGGATGGCCTGATCCTTTGCCGTCGCTGGCCTCCCATGACATCCTGGCTGCTCGGTTAAGATGTCCCTTTTACTTGTTTAGAAGAGAAAGAGAAACCTCGGGAAGAACAGAGAAGAGAAACAATCGCGGAGCTAGCTACTTTCATATTTTATTCTTTTCTTACTACTTAACAAAAAAAATGTTTTTTTTTTCTTAATTTCACCCCCACAGAATTAAACACGTTGGCTTTTGAGTATTGTTCTTAAATTCACCCCCGCAGTTCTGTAGATGGGCTGGTGTTGGTGTCTGGTCACTGACGGCATTGATCAACCCAATGGGGCTTCCTCCCAGCTCCTTACTTCTTATGTTTTTGCTTACTAATATGTCGCTCCGTGATTACCGACTCTCGAAAAGGCCTTTTGAAGATCTTATTATTTCAAAAATAAATTTAGCGAAAACAAATGCGCTCGAGGCAGAATTCCCGTTGGAAAGGATTCTATTCTTGCAGTTCTACCAGCTATTGCCATGTGTTGCGAGGCAAATAATCTCTTCCATCATTGTTGGTACTGCGACACTCGGGATACACGTATCTATCCGCGAGTTCCATAGAACGCGGAATCGTGTTCGCACACCGAAGCTACTACGAAAAGCCTTTAGGCGAATCGACCCCGGTAAGGCGATAATTAATCACGTATAGACCCTCCAATGTCTTTATGCCATACTATTATGACAAGGTCAACAATAATCGATTAACAATTTACGCGTTCTGATTCATTTCAGGTGCTTCTGTATACGTACAGCACTCGGTAAATCTATAACAAAGGGTTTATAAAGCCTCCAATGGCTTCTTGAAATATTGATATTAAACTATGAGCAATAATAATATAACGATTTATGCTTTTAATTCATTTCAGGTGCTCCTGTAGGCGTGCAGCACTCGGTGAGTCTATAACTAAGTATTTATAAAGCCTTCAATGGCTTCTTGGAATATTGGTATTAACTATGAGCACTAATAAAATAACGATTTATGTTTTTAATTCATTTCAGGTGCTTCTGTGGGCGTGCATCACTCGGTAAGTCTATAACTAAGTTGTCCTTATTCGTCGAAACCAATTAAAACCAGAATCTTATTTCCATGCCTAAACCTTAAGGTGCTTTTTGTGGAGGATAGCACTAGATAAGTTCTCAGACGATACGGAGACCAATGTCGGTACTATAAATGCAACGTATATAGTATTAAAGTACACTGAAAAAATGTTTATATTTGTGTAATACTAAAGTTCTTATTAATTATGAAAAATATTGTGTTTTCTAGTATTTTTCTTTTCTCACTGGATATCATGTCCATTCCTTAGGGTGCTCCTCCAGTCGGATAACACTACGTAGATTCCTTCAACGACACGGATGTCACTGCCGATACTATAAATGCAACGTAGATGGTATAAAAAATAAAAATGTTTATCTTTTCGGTATTAATACTAATAAATAAGTTTGGCGATTGATTTGGCTATTCTATTTAACCGTACTGGATAACTGTTGTTGAGACCTCCGTTCATTCTAGCAATCCATTTACTGATCATATCACACGCGTGATATTGAGGTTAGGTTACGACCTTGTGGGCGATTTTCACATGATTTTGTCTATCCAACTATACTATTTAGACTTTTGCCAAAATTTTGCTTGTTATTGCTACAATTAATACTAGTACTTATCCTGTGTTTCGGTTTTTTTGTTTCAGGTGCTCCGCCCGCACCGTGTGCTACGATGGGCAGCGAAGTTGGGATCAAGGGGGAGACTTTCATCTATTTCGTTCACAGCCTTTCATTTCTCTACTGATTTTTTTCTTGCCGAATTTTTATGAAATTCTTTCCCAATTTCTTGTTCTCTTTGTTATTTAATAAAATTAAACTTTTCACTATTTTCTTGTATTTCTTTTGGTCTTCCACTCTTTCCTAATTTTTCTCCCACCTCACTGTCAGCCGATCTCATCTCCTACTCAAAATCCCACAATATCCTGATTCACCTTTTTCCGGCCTCCTCATCGCTCCGATTTTATTCGTTCTCCGTTTCCTAGTCGTTTTACCTCCTGGTGCCAGCTGTTCCATTGACAGTCATGGGTGGGTAGGTGTCTGCACTATCGCAATGCTAGGTTTAGGGCAGGGTCGGGTGATGCGCTGTGTTACAGACGATCCTGGAAGATGGTCGACTGAGCTAGCCGGTCTTAACATTTAGGCCTTCTCTGGATGTGCCCAATGTGTGACTCGACAGACGACTCTTACAGATTAGGGAAATGTTGCAGAAAACAGAAGAATAAAATCCTCATAACTAGGCTAATCCAGAAGGGATTGGAGATGATACATCTACACATTCAATGTAGAGATGGGCTAGACTAGGATCATCGTCCTTTATAAAAATTTGGCTCGACCACGACAGATTGAAGAATTGTGAAGAAGAGAAATGGAAAAGTAAAATCCTCATATCGAGGCTAATGCAGAAGGGATTAGAGATGATACATCTACACATTTAAGGTAGAGATGGGCTAGACTACATTTTCGAAATCGGTTAACAATGTAATTGCTACGGCAGCTCCGCTCTCCGTAGTGCACCATGCGGTGGTAGAAAAGGAAGAATATAAAAGTGGGCTTACTAACAAAATGTATACCGACCGCTAGTCTGGGTGGTTCCTAAGCGGTTCATTGGTGCCCTGTAGTTACCAGTCAAGCTGGCCGGATGCCTTTTTAGGGCCACCTGGAAGAAGACATGCATCATATATATTTATGTTTGGTCACTATTTGGTCATGGCCTGATATCCTTAGCGTGGAAGACGCCGATGACCTTTCCTTGGAGGTTTTCGAGTTCATACAACGAATTCCCTTTTCAAGATCTGATTCGACATTTAAGGAACTTGCGACTTAGCTTAGCGTTGATCTGATTTTGAAAACTACTCTGTATGAAGTTCCGCCGATATACTTCCTGACCTATTTTGAAGTCTGCAGGTTTCGAGCGCAGGTTATAAACTTTTGTGCCCTGCTCGAATGCATGATTTAAGTTTTCTTGGACCTTGGCCCGAATTAACTGCCCTTTGTCGGCCTCATCTATTGCTATGGGTTCGCTAAACGTGCCTAGAGACCTCAGTAGTTTATAAGAATTTGCGTGTTCCACCATGTGAAATCCAAAAAGTACTTTATACGGAGAGAAACCAGTCGCCTGGTGTACTGAGCTCCGTAATGAGCTGGCGATGTAGCTCAGTTTCTCGTCCCATTTATTATTCGTTGTTGAGACATGCTCGGATTCCAACTAATATGGACATGTTGACCCGCTCGAATGCATTGGCCTGTGGGGAGTATACCGCAGTTCGGAGATGGTGTACGCCGTACTTCTCTAATAATTTTTTAGACTTGGCCGACGGAAATTGGGATCCATTCTCTGTTATTACTGTTTCTGGAACTCCGAACGTGTGAATGAGCTCGGTGTACACAAACTGACAGATTTTCTGAGCAGAGGTCTTTTTAATAGGTTTTAACAAGGGATATTTCGAGAAGTGATCCGGGGCTATGATCATGCAAAAGTTTCCTTTTGTCGATCTGGGGTACGGACCTAGTAAATCGATATATATTCGCTGCCATGGCCGTTCGGACTGAGACTGATTTCCCATAGGTGGTCTTAAAATGGTATTTGGAGCCTTTATTTCCTTACACGCGTAACATGAGCTTATATAATTTCGAACGTCGACGGTCATTCGTGGCCAATATAGGTGTCTTTGTAACCGTTCCAGAGTCTTTCCTATGCCTCCATGAGAAGAGAATGGCGGATCATGCGCTCTCGAGATGACGTTGGAAATGATCCCACGTAGAATCCAAAGATTCCAGGCTTCTTCCTCCTAGATTGGATCCCCTGTCCTTGGAACTGTTCGGATATAAACGAAACCCCCTATGACATATAGATCTGGTAGCTTATTTGAGGGCGATTTTACTTGCTGCTTCAACTCCTCGTACTCTAATGAATTGAAGTGTGGAGGGCTAAGGTCGACCTCGGGACCAGTCTCTTCTTTAGCTGTTAAACTGTCACAGTGTGTTCGTGACAATGCGTCAGGTACTACGTTGAGGCTTCCCTTCCGATGTTCTACGGTGAAGTCAAAGCCCTGAAGCTTCAGACTCCACCGGTCCAGTCTACCGCTGAGGTCCTTTTGGGACATCAGCCATTTCACGGCATTAGCTCTATAAATGGGCGGAACTTCTGGATACTTAGGACGGCTGCCAAGCATTCTTACTCAGTGACGGTGTAATTACGCTGTGCTGAGTTTAATTTTTTTTAAACGTACACGATAGGCCTTTCGTGGCCTACGTTATCCAGCTGCATCAGTAGTCCCCCTATTCCTTGTGGGCTAGCGTCGCATTGGATGACGAACAGCTTGGTGAAGTCCGGGATCACCAGTAACGGAGCAGAGGTTAGCTTTTTCTTCAACTGCTCAGAAGACGTTTGGGCTTCCGTGGTCCATTTGAACTGACTGGACGTCTTCAGGGTGTCAGTTTTTGGGGCAGTCAGGTCAGCATAGTTTGGTATAAACCGTCGATACCATCCTGCCATACCCAACAGGCGTCGGATCTGCCGAAAGGTTTGGAGTGCGTGGAGTCAATCCGATCGGACGTTGCATAGTGTTGTAGTTCAAATAAATCAATATAAACATATTCAATCAATTAATTTAAGACAAGTGATAGTGTTGTGCTAAATATCTTCAATATAATCAATTACTATAATTATTTAAATTCCGACGCGACCGATAAATTAATAAATAAACAAAATAAATTTTATCCGCCAAGTGAAGGGCTCTTCTATGCCCTATCAACATTCTATAAGCCAGCAGCACGGTAACGTTTCCTTTCCTTCTCTTCATCTGTGATCAGTGCAAATGCATTAGCACTTGTCACTGATCAGCAATACGGGTGTCCCCAGCTGTGGTCATTGAACTGCACAGTCTGAGGTATTGAAAGCAGCAATAGGCATAACACTATTGTTGTTTTTTTTTACCTCGCTGTGTCGTTGACTGCGGCTGGTGGCGCCCAAATTTTTGTGTTGTTGTGTGTCGCTTTTTTTCTTTTTTGCTTTTTTGTTTTTGCCTTCAGCATGCAGAATTTTATTTTAGATTTCTGCAACATTCGCGGATTAAGAGCAAATCGGTTTTCGGTGTACTGCCACCTTAACTCAAAAAATCCGGCAATTCTTGCGCTAAGTGAAACCAAGGTCGTTTCTGATGCTGATATTAATCAGTATCACGTCCCTGGTTACAGCTTCGTGCCTCTTTTTTCTCAGCATAGAGGGATCGCAGTATATATTAGGAATGATGTGGCCTTTACTATTCTTCAAGATTTTCCTTCTGCTAATCCAGAGTTTAATTATATCTGGATTAGGTTCAAACTTCACAAGCACATCATATACTTCTGTTTCCTTTATCGCAGCCCAAATATGTCTGATGACGACACGGTATCCGTATTTGACAATATCTCCAACAATATTGATCATTTGCTTTCTGTTTCCCCCTCTTCCGAAATCGTCCTGGCAGGCGATTTTAATGTTCATAATATACCGTGGCTCAGACATTCTTCTACCACAAGTCCTGCGGGCCGTTTCGTTGAACTCTTCTGTGAATCATTTAATTTGCAACAGCTAGTGGATGCACCAACGCGAATTCCTGATGCAGCTGGAGATAAAGCTAATTTACTCGACTTGTTTCTAACATTTCATCCTGACAAATATTCCATTTCAGTCGGTTCCCCTCTTGGAAATTCAGACCATTGTTTAATCACGGCTCAATTTACCACCTCAAACCTGTGCCGCCCAACTGCTCCACCTACAAGTAGGCTTCTTTGGCACTATAAGAATGCTGATTGGGAAAGTCTCAATAAGTATCTTAAAGAAATTGATTGGTCGGTTTGTTTTGCTTCGAGGGATGTTGATGAATGCACATTACAATTTAGTAACATACTAAATCTTGGCATGCGTGAATACATTCCGTATTCTTACAGCAGGTCTCAACAACAGCATGATCGCTCCTGGTTTAACGATAAGTGTAACCAAGCTATAAAAGCGAAAGAGTCTGCTTTTCGCGCCTATCAATTGCATCCATGTCCGGAAATGAAACAAGTCTACAAGACTGCACGGAACACCTGCAAGTCCATTATCCAGAGAGAAAAATTTCTTTTTGACCAGAATATTAGACAAAGAATCTTGACAAGCCGCAAAGGTAGCAAAGGTTTCTGGTCCCTGGTCAAAACCATCAGGAACAATTTCACCAGTTCCTCTATACCTTCACTACTTAATAATGGAGAAGTGATTGTTGACTCCCTGGATAAAGCTAATATTTTAGCTGCTAGATTCGCTTCAAATTCTCGTCTTCCACCAACTTCACAAACACCTGTTTTGCATCGCCCGTGTGAATGTGTACAAGAGCCAATACACGTTCGTACGAGGGATGTGTTCAGGGTCCTTAAGGATATCAACGTCTCCAAAGCCGCAGGTCCTGATGGTTTTTCGCCCCTGTTAATTAAAAGCTGCGCCTCATCCTTGGCTAAACCTCTGCGCAAACTCTTCTACTTGTCTTATTCGACAGGAAAATTTCCAACTGCTTGGAAGCTAGCTCACGTTCAGCCTATTCCTAAGAAAGGAGAGGGTAGCGATCCCTCAAATTATCGACCAATTGCCATCACTTCGATTCTTTCAAAGGTTTTTGAATCTATCATTAACTCAAAATTAATGAAGTATCCAGAAACTAATCATCTCATCAACGATCGCCAATATGGCTTCCGAGCTGGACGCTCATCTGGAGACTTGCTGACCTTTCTTACGGAACGTTGGAACCGTAGTCTTCACAATTTTGGTGAGTCTAAAATCGTTGCTCTAGATATTTCAAAAGCCTTTGATAGAGTCTGGCATCCAGCCCTTTTAGCCAAACTTAAAGCACTTGGTCTCTCCCCTCCTCTTCTATTATGGATTGAAAGTTTCCTATCTAGTCGCCAAATACGTGTTGTATTAGATGGCGTTACATCTGAACCGCATCCCATAAATGCCGGTGTGCCTCAAGGCTCTGTTATCTCTCCAACTCTCTTTTTAGTTTTCATTAATGATCTGCTTTCCCTTACTTTCAATCCCATCCATAGTTTCGCAGATGACAGTACTCTTGATTTCGCTTACTCCTTTGACACTCTTGCGGAATCCAGGGGGAATGCCGCATGTGTTAAACGAGATTGCATGACTAGATCATTGAATAACGATCTTAACAGTATCCTCGCTTGGGGCAAAGCGAATCGCGTCGAATTCAATGCATCTAAGACTCAAAGCTGTCTCATCTCATTAAAACAAGATCATAACTTAACCACACCCGTTTCTTTTGATGGAGCATTAATTTCTGATTCACCGTCACTAAGCATTCTTGGCATTAATATTTCCAGTAAGTTAAACTGTACAGATCACATCTTCTCTGTTGCCAAAGAAGCATCGAAATGTATTGGATTTCTGAAAAGGTGTAAGAAATATTTCAGCCCGTCAAATCTAGCGCTCCTCTACAAGTCCTACATTAGACCTAGAATGGAATACAACTCCCATATATGGGCCGGGGCTGGTCGCACAGCCTTAGCTTCATTGGATATTGTCCAAAAGAGAGCCTTCAAGCTCATTGGCGATTTGGCAATAACTTGTCATATCGACTCACTCGAGCACCGCCGCAATGTTGGATGCCTTTCGCTCCTTTATCGCTATATGCATGGTCAATGTTCTGATGAAATATCTAGTCTAATCCCTTGTAGAATGATTCCTGCACGCAATACTCTCGCTGCAAACCGCGCACATTCTTTAACCCTTCAAATTACTTTCGGCCGTACAGTAAAATTTCGTGATGCTTTTTTATCCCGAACAGTACGAATGTGGAACAGCTTACCATCTTCTGTTTTTCCTCCGGCATACAATCTGCGGAAGTTTAAGGGCGACACACATCGGCACCTCCGCCACTCTCCTCACATCCCCTAATCCTTTCCCTATCTCCTTCCTGCCATGCTGTGCTTTGCATCATAGGGTATCCCCTGAGCTTGGCTTAATAATATAAAAAAAAAAAAAAAAAAAAAAAAGGTATCGGGTAATCTACTATAGCTGCGACCTTACCTGAGTCGATCTTTATGCCACCTTTTCCGACTATAAAGCCCAAATATTTAGTCTCTTTTATGCAGAATCTGCTCTTCTCAACATTAATAGTGAGACCAGCCTTCCTTATGCAATCCGCCAGTCTGGCTAGCAACGCTAGGTGTGAATCAAAGTCTAGAGACAGAATTAACAAGTCATCCAGGTAAACCAGAATGTTGTCGCGAAGATCGAATGAGATGACTTTGTCCATAAGGCGGCACATAGTTTGAGGAGCTTTGCATAGTCCGAAGGGCATCACCGTGAAATGATAGCGTGGGTGACCAGGCACTGTAAAAGCGGTCTTCGCACGGGACTCTTGGTCTAGCGGGATCTGCCAGAATGCGTCCTTTAGGTCCAGACTTGTGACGTATTTTGCCGGAGGCAGTCGACCCAGAATCCCGTTTATCTGTGATAACGGATAGGTGTCCTTCTTGGCGACTGAATTCTCTTTCCTGGCGTCCAAACAAAGTCAGACCTTCCCTGGCTTCCTTACTAGGACTACTGGAGAGCTCCATGGGATCTGGCTCTCTTCTATCACTCCCAGGGATAACATTTGCTCCAATTCGGCGTCCATCAGACTTTGTACTGCTGGTGATATAGGATAAAAACTTTGTTTTATCGGAAGTGCATCGCCAGTGGCGATCTTATAGGTAATTAGAAAAGTTTTGCCAAACCTAAAGATGGAAATAATTGTTTGGTGGCTTCAAGGCGTTTCGACTCTTGCTCCGCAAGAAGATGGCAGTCAGTGTCTGAGGCCGCTACAGACCTGGTTTCACCTCCGCAACTGCACCCAGGACATCTGGAGCTAAACCAAATAAGCGCCAGAAGTCTATCCCCAGGTACAGAGCT
Source organism: Dioctria linearis (assembly GCA_963930735.1). Taxonomy (NCBI): domain Eukaryota; kingdom Metazoa; phylum Arthropoda; class Insecta; order Diptera; family Asilidae; genus Dioctria; species Dioctria linearis. Next base: position 197,055,626 of record OZ005742.1, read on the forward strand.
TGAGTGAGCCCCGGAACCACGTAGAAACGCACGTTCTGAGTCTCACTTCGGAATGTGACATCCAGGTCTACATGACCATGAGCACTCGTCATGGCACCATTAGCTACCTCCACTTGAGTCTGGTACCTCTTCCATTGGAACTCCGCGACCAACAACTTCTCAAGAGCTCCCCATTCTAGGATACTGACAGTGATACCACTGTCTAATAGTCCTGACACAGTTTGGCCGAATGTCGTCTGGTACCGACACTGTGATGTGGGCCAACTTCTTTCTCTCTGCTTTAACACGCTTGATATGTTCGCGCCACCGAACAGTCGATTTTTATCTGGTTGGGAAATAGTACAGGTTTGTCATGGTTACATCAGAGAAGATCCTATTTTTCACGGCACGATAATTGTTCAGGCGCTCGTGGTATGGCGTCGAGTGGATAGTGAGCCGGCTCACTGCCACTCGTCATCACAGAGGTTGATGGCCGTCTAAATATCTGATAGGTGTGACTCTCGACTTCCTCCTCAACAACACTCGGAGGCTTTGTCGCATTCGGCATTAATGGAACGTCGAAGATTAACGACGGACGACCTTTAAACGGTTAGGGATATTATCGGGAATGTTTCTTGGATCATCTAGGAGATCAAGTCCAGAGTTGCTGCTGGACTTATTGCTGCGGGGCTTGACTGCTCTCTGCTACTGCAGTCGTTGGGACTGTTGTCGGAGGCACTGTAACAGGGGTCGGAGTTGTCCGAGGGTACCTCGTCGCGCTTGGCTGGAATTTGGTGTTGTTGCTCCCGACCGGTCTCAGGTTTTTCGCAGCGCAAACTCGACAATTATGCTTTATTATATTTTTCTGACCGCAGCCATAACAAAAATATCCCGTTGGGGTGCGTGGACAGTCGGTATAAAAATGTCCTCGTTGGTCACAGTTCCAGCAGATGGGTTCCGTTCTAATAGGAGTTCTTGTTTGTAACTCAGGCACTTCCAACTCAGGGGAGTCGGGAAAGTTTTGGTCTCCTGGCGTTACGTTACTTAGTTCATGGACCCGGTACCGTGCATTTCTCCATGGGTGCATGGCCGTTGAGGCCGGTAGGGCTAGCGCTCTATTATTCCCACTAGGACTGTGGGATGACACGATTCGGTCATGAGTGGCTTGTATCTGCATCACCAACGCCCGCTATTGGGTTATTGAGTTTGTTGGGTATAAACAGATTTGACACTGAATGGCCGGGAGAAGGTTCGTTTTGATAAGATTCTCGCTCCTACATAGGGTTCTGCAGCTGGTTTCGAAGTTCTACCAATGACTGGAGATACACGTTAAAATTCTCTCCGGTTTCATGTCTCCGATTTATCATCTGGCGCCGTATCCTAATGTCGTCCTTAGCGTCGCCCCACTCAGTTAGTAGGGCCGCTCGGATTTGTTCCCAGTTAGGAGTTGGATTTATCCGTAATAATGACCAGTACCAATTAGTCGCTCTGTCACTGAACAGGGTGTGCAGGTGCCTGACCAAGAGGTCAAAGTCACCGTACAAGGTGGTATTCGTTAGCGCCTCTACCCGGAAGATGAAGTCTTCCACGGATAAAATGGAATTGTCCCCGTTATACAATAGCCTCCACCCCTTAATAGGGCTTGACGAACGCCTAGGCCAACGTTGAGGCGATGATGGAGGGACTCGTTCTGATTCTCTAAATTGTTCTTGAAAAGAAGGCATTCGAGGAGGAGATCTTGGTGGTACTGACCTCTGGTCTTGGCCAGCGCTATTCGGCTGACTATGGTTGAATGCTTGATTAGAATTCCGTGGCAGATCACGACCCGGAAGCAGTGGTTGTGACATGTGTGAGGTAACCTCTGAGTAGATTGGCGAATTGTGCTTGTAGACCTGCCAGATCTAAATAAGTTTCACCTACTTCCGGCTCGCGTCTGACCGCACCGCGCGCTGGGCTCGGTCTAGGCATTTCTTCATTCGAGCGGTTTCGCTGCGGGCTTGTAGTTAGTGAGGGCAGCGGTGGCGGCGACGACGTCATCTGCCGTGATGTAGAAAGAAGCGATTCTTGCCCGAATGCCTTGGTTATTGGACGGTTGCTTGTCGGGCGTGTGTATGTAAGGAAGTCAGTCTGACTAAGAAACAACTTCCAGTTTGGACAGCTGGACTTTTTTTAATCCATTTCTGGAGACACTTTTTATGGAAGATATGCCCACAATAGGTGGACACTGCTCGTGATTTAATCGTCCAGTCCGTATCCTGGCAGATTGAGAAAATTTCTAATGGCACCGCTTCCGGCGGAGCTCTTGATACCGCCATTGTGACTGATCGAGGCGCACAAGTGTCTTTAATATTTTCGAGGTTGACTTGACAATTATATTCGATTAAGACAGACGCGTATTGGCAAAAAAAAATTCTTCTACCAAGAAGAGTGAGTATCAAAAGATTTCAAAAAAAATCTTGTACAAAAGGAATGTGTACCCAGCAATTTCAAAAATTTCTTATACAAGGAAGAATGAATATCAAACAATTTCAAAACTTTCTTCTATAAAGAAGAATGTATACCAAACAATTTAAAAAAAATTTTTCTACCAAGAAGAATGAGTATCAAACGATTTCAAAAACAATTTTTGTGTAATTGGTTCCTTCTTTAGTAGATTCGCTTCACATTGGTTTGTTCTTGTATTTGTGTTTAGGATGGGTTATGAAATTTTGCACTAGAAATGCATGTGGTCCAACGTTGCGCAATTATGGATATCCTGAAGCGTTAATTCAACAAAATGTTCGCGATTGTAATCTATTAATATGTATTCCTTCGATGGTTCGATATATGCGAACGATTCGTTAAGTAGTGTCGGTAACGGCATTGCCTTGAATATTTGGTATAGTTCCTTGAACGGAAGTGGAATTCGAAGTTCAATAATAATCTTATTGTTGAAAATATTTGCAGATCTTGTGCTTAATTTGTGTAATTATATTTTTTCTGGAATTAATGGGAAGCATCATTGAATTTGGCAATTCTTGCCTGATATTTGATAACAATTCTTCTATTTTGCTAGGAGTTATTAGTGTAGGACGAAATTTTCGATGTCTTGAATCCGTAAGAAGATCTATTAATTCTGCCTGGGTGTCTTGGTATCTGAATGCCATTAGTGAGACTAGTGAAATGAGTGATTCCAGTCCAATTGATATTTTGTTATCAAGTGACCTATTTTCCATCAATGATGTGGCTATCTGCACTAATATTAGTTTTTTATGAATGACGATGAATTCCTTTTCAATTGCGGCTTTAGTTTTATTGAAAACATTTGCGGTTGCTTCGACTATCGCAGTTTGGCTTTTCATAAGTGATAGGAGGGAGTTTTGGTTAAGGGTGAGGCTACGGATTTGCTCGTTATAAATCTTGGCATCATCTTCGTCTAATGTGCCGAAAAGAGCTTTTGAGATTGAGCCTATAGCATTGAAAAGTGCTCTTTGTCTTCTATTTTGGGTCACAAGTAACATATTCTTATATTCTATGTTTGCTAGTATAAGATTTATTTTTAACAACGTTACAAGTGTGGCTCAAGGCTGAGTGTTTGTCCAGCTTCTGGCAGGTCGCTGTAATTTGTTGGGCTATGAACTGGATGTTGTTGAATTCTGTTTTAAAATTTTCCAGTTCGTAGAATGTCACTAATTTCCACTCGTCGGTGTAGAAATTGGCTCTGCCAATTTCCTCAAAATAAATGCCTGCAGAGCATTTAGCTGCGTTACCTCTATTCCTGAGCCGTAGATTAAGGGGATGAAAATTAGAATGAATGCTATATGCACCATTTCGGAAACCTGGAAGATGACAATATGTTAATATCTCTGAATGATATTTGAAGATATTGAAGTTTTTACTCTGAGAACAGTTTTAGGTCATTGTTATGGGCTCGTTTGTTTTTATTATTGATTTTAATAGTAGAATTTTCGGGGGAATTAATCTCCATTATCTCATACGGACCTGACTATAGTGGTGAGAATTTGTTCTCTCGAACTCTGCTCTTAAGTATGACTTTATCGCGTACCATAAAAGATTTTTGGATGGAGCTTTTGTCATATTGTAGTTTGGATTTTTCTTTATTTGCCATGGCTGTGTCTTTAGCTATTTTGAAGCTATGCTGTAGACGCGCTTTTAACTCGTTTGCATAATTGTCGTAATAATAGCAAACGGTTGGAGATGATTTTAAATTATTTGGGATTTCGGCTGGGAATCCGTATAGGAGTTCACGAGGAGTATAATTAGTACTCGAATGAGGGGTTGTATTATATACAAACATGGCATAAGGAATCCATGTATCCCAGTCTTGTGGATCTTTCGCTATATAAGATCGGAGATATTCTGCGAGGTTTCTGTGACTCTTTTCTAATGCAACATTCGTTTGAGGGTGATATGGAGTAGTTTTAAGTCGTTTTATTCTCAACAATTTACATACGTCGGCGAACATGCCACTTATAAGGTTAGAACCTTGATCTGTGAGGATACTTTTTGGAAGGCTTCCGCTAATGTCTTGGACTCGGTGTCGACTATGGGAATAGCCTCAGAAAATTTTGAAAGGTCGTCTTGGAATGTAAGGAGATATTTATTTCCAGAATGTGAAACTGGGAGAGGTCCTACTGTACCTAGATGTTACACTCTTTGGAATGGTTTGGAGCTAATGCTCGATATTTTCATTGGAATTTTAGGGTTTCTGTAAACTTTGTTCACCTGACAAGGTTTGCATTTCCTTACATATTTGACCACGTCGACTGACATGCCAGGCCAGTAGAATTGCTTTTTGATCCTTTTAATAGTACGGGAAACTCCTTGATGGACTCCCGTTTGTAATGAGTGAAAATCTTTTAAGACTTGTTCGATGTCATTAATGTCTGATAAATATTTAATTGAATCATGATTCAGTTTTATGTTTATTTGCTTATTAGCGAAGACCTGGGTAAAAATGTTGTTGGTAATTATTAGATTTTGTGGGTCTAATATTGGGAAGGTCATATTTATTTATTTTAACTGATTTGCTTCTGTGTATGAGCAGATCTCAGTTAAAATCGTTTCGAGGTCTGATCTATCTCTTTGGGATCGACAAGGTAAATTAATTTTTGAAATGATTACTGTTGGTTCTTTTTCCTTGAAGAAGTTCAGTTCCTTCCCTAAAGATGAAGATTTATCAGAAAATTTGAGTTTCGAATCCAAAACTCTTTCAAGTTCTGTATCTTGCATTGGCAAGATGAAAAATTTAGGATTCGCATACTTAGTTAGTAGAAGAGGAAAATTTGTCTCAGTTATTATGACTAAGGAATTGTTTACAGGTGATGGAGTTGGGGTTGGAGTAGTTACACTTGCGTTGAGTGTATTTATTATCGCCTGAGCTCTGGCTTGATTTCTAGTTACCACATTTACGAAGGTGGTTGGTTCTGCAGAATGTTCGGAATTTTCCGGAATTGCTCTACTGGGAGCATCTGCAATTGTGTTGAGCTTACCTGATTGATGGACTATCTTGTAGTCACATTCCTCAAGACGTATTCTCCATCTCATTAGTCTTGAGGAGTGGTATTTCAGATTCATGAGCCATGGTCAGTTATAATTGTAAACTGTCTGCCATAAACGTATGGTCTGAATTGCTCAACTGCGAAAACGATAGCTAAGAGCTTCTTTTCTATTGTTGAGTAACGAGTCTCTGCACCATTGAGAAATCGGCTCACATAGGCGATTGGATGATCTACTTGATCATCAACTTGTGAAAGAACAGCTCCGATGGCGTAGTCACTGGCATCGGAGGTGACAAAAAACTCTTTGTCAAAATCGGGATATGATAAAATTGGTGCTGAAATAAGTTTATTGCGTAATTCGCAAAATGCTTCATCACAAATTGCGTCGAACTTGAAAGGCGTATTTTTTCCGAAATATTTGTAAGCTGTTTAGCTATTTTTGAAAAGTTTGGTATAAAGTGGCGATAGTAGCCGACGAAACCAAGGAAAGCTTTGATATCTTTTTCCTTCTTCGGTCTGGGATAGGACTGAACTGACTTAATCTTTGCTGGGTCTGGTTTGACTTAAATTTCTGTAATTATGTGCCCCAAATACATAATTTCTTTCCTTAAGAAATGGCACTTGTCGGGTTGAAGTTTCAAATTGAAATTGCGGAGACGACTAAATACTACTGTGAGTCTGGAATTGTGATCTTTGAGGTTGTATCCATGGGCTACGATATCGTCCATGTATACGAAGCAAAAGATGCCTTGAAGTCCAGATAGAACATTATTCATGGCTCGTTGAAAAGTAGCAGGGGCTCCTTTTAAACCAAATGGCATACGATTGTATTCGTAGTGGTAATAGGGTGTGCTAAAGGCAGTTTTCTCCCTGTCCTTCGAGTCCTTTTTTATGTGGTGAAATCCACTGGCTAAGTCGAGTGTGGTAAAATATTTCGACTTCCCCAACTGGTCTGATATATCAGTGATATTATGCAGTGGGTAAGCATCGCCAATAGTAATGTCGTTAATACGACGAAAATTTACCACTACTCGCCACTTTTTGTTTCCATTCTCATCTGGTTTTTTAGGAACCAGGTGAAGTGGAGAATATCCGGGACTATGTGAAGGTCTGATGATGTCTGACTCAAGCATTTCTTGTATTTGCCGGTTTATTTCCGTTTGGCTTGCTTCAGGAAGTCTATAAGGCTTTCTATAGATGGGCGGTTTGTCTTGGACTTACTCGATTTTGTGGGTAATCGCATCTGTATATGAGAGGAAGTCCCCTTCTCTGAAGAAGAGATCGTTGAATTCCCTACAGATATTGCGAATACTCTCAGATTCCTCTGAATTACAGTGATCCAATTTGATAAGGTTTTGCGGTTTATTTATTCTGCCCTTAATTGGATCTGTGCCAGAGTCTGTGGAGATTACCACAAAGTCGTCCAAGTCTTGGTAAACTGGGTTCACCTCGTAAGGTGCCAGATCGGCGTCTTCCTCATTTGTGTTGAGGATTAGGACTTTTGCCATACCGTTGACTAGTTCGACTATCGAATCTCCAATAAATAAACCTGGCCTTATTTCCTTCTTGAAACAGACCGATTGATTTTGAATAGAAGGAGATGGAATTTCAATGATGAATTCCGATCGAGCCGGTATTTTAATTTTATTTAATTTATCCGATTCTTTCGGTTTTTTAAAAGGAAGGAGATATGATTCCAACTTTTGTGGAATTTGGAAGGAGTTATACGATGATTCTGACTCGATAGAATTTGAAGGAGATAAAATTTTATTGAAATTCTGTGACTTTTTTGATTTTATCTTGGAATTCACTTTTTGTGAATCTATTGATGATGCAGATAGAATTTTACTAGATGCAGCCTTTTGTGCGGCTGTAGATGAAGATATGTTTTTACGTGCTTGCTTCATATCTTGTGAAGCTTTGGATGGGGATAGAATTTTTTATAATTCAGCCTCTTGTGTGGCTATAGATGGAGATAGATTTTTATTAGTATTAATATCGGAGAATGTTATCTCCGTATATAATAGGCTTTTTGTTTGAGACCTCTTTTCTATGTCTTCGCTTTTCAAATAAACATATGGATAATTTGTATAATATTCCTCGTAGGGATAAGATTCATTTGAGTCGTTTATTTCTAAAGAAATATATTTATTTTTGTAATTATTACTAGCATTGTATCGAGACAAAAAGTCATGACCAAGCAGGCCATCGTATGAGAGGATGGAGTTATTTCCCACTATTTGAAATGGGTATTCTAGGATGGAGTTATTATGTTGAGAATTTAAGTTTAACTTAGCAAAAATGAGTCCTTCTGTAGAAGTGGACTCTGTAAATAATGTGTTTATATTGCTGACAGCATCTCTGTAGCAGATGCTATCTGGCTTCAAAGGATGGAGTTTAATTAAGCTGATCTCTGCTCCAGTATCAATTAAAAATGTAAGTTTTGAGGAGAGCAGATGTCGACAGGCAAGGAAAGGGTTAGTGAGTTTTTATTAATTTGGACGGGGATACGGATTAATTTCTTGTTGCTTACTTTTCCGTCGATATTGTCTCGGGATTCCTGTGGACTTGTGCTGCAGTTTGTATGTGCGAGGGGTTGCTGAATGAGACCCCCCGCTGCATCCAGTTTCCCTGCCTGGATGCCGATGGACTTTTGCTGTCCTTCCCATTTGGAGACGGTGACCTAGCTGAGATATTTGCATTTTTATATCTCGATGGAGTTCGATTCTCTTGGAATACTGACTGCTGCCAGTTCCTGTTTTGTGGCTGTCTATCAGCCGTGCTTGTTTGCGGAGCTGTGTTTACCTTTTGGACATTATTCCGATTTCCTGGGCTGTCGTTAAAGCGATTATTATTCGCAGTTCTTGTGTTGCATTCTTCAATGGAATGGCCCATCCTGGGGACCTGTGACGGAGATGTAGCATTCTTAAAATCTGGAGGACGTTGTAATTGTGATTGTGTCCTTTGGATGGTGTTAAAATTTTCCATAGATCGTTGTATGACTGGGCATTTTGAAGCAGCATGCCCTAGTCTCTTACATTTGAAGCAACGTAGGTTGTTATTTATACTTTTAAAGGAATTTTGATTTACCTTGTATATGTTTGAAAGTTGGGTTGCTTTTGCTCCATACGTAATGAGTGATCTAGAATATGTGATTTTAGTGCAGAAAAAGGATTTATCGGAATGAACTTTTGCTAAGGTCTGTAATTGTGTATTGGATAAACCATCTTCAATTGCTCTCACAGCCTGACACTCATTATCTTTTAATAAAGACCGTAGGAGCACCTTGTCCGTTGTATAGGAATGTGTTGCTTCATTTAGCTTGGACAGTGTTGTATTTAATCTCTGCAAAAAGTCTTTTACACTTTCCTCTCTTCTTTGTCTGGAGTTAGTCGATCGAGATTGTAGTGTGGATCTAGAGGTTTTGATTTCGAAGGTTTGAGTTAAAAGAGATTTTAATTCAGACCAATCTGATATTTGATTGTACCTATATACATCATACGCCTCTGCAGATAATTTACTCTTTATTAAGCTAAGGAGGGAGAGTTTTTCGCTCACCGTCGATGCTGTTGCATCACAACTTGAAATAAATTTGTGGAAATCCTTAGAATTTCCACTAAAATTTGGAATTAATGACCTTGCGTCTGATAAGGAGAAATGCGACTGGTCTCTAAAAGACATTATGGTGATGATTTGTTAAATCATTTGTAGTATTTTATAACCCTTGAAATCGCGAATCTAGCTGTTCCTGAAGTGCGATTATAGTATCTGAATATGATGTTTCCATATTTATATAGACATCTTTTGTGAAGTAATCACTGCCTTTGTCCTTAGGGCCAGCATTTGAAATTATTTCAGTATGAGTTGTTTTGAAATCATCCCAATACCCATACAGCGAATGTAGTTTTTGAGTTAAATATACCTGGCTTGCAGTTGGTAGCGAATTAAGATTGATAGACTGGATAATATGTGATATTGTATTTTGTCTATCCTCATGTAGCCGCAATCGTATTATATTTTCTTGGTCTTGGTCTGCGCTGTCCTGATTATCTATCGATGCTGCTTTTTGTGAATTTTTAGGAGGTGCGATGTAAAATGGGTTGTTTGTGTTATCCTCATGAGTTGAAATTGATTTCAATCTATCAGATAGTGTTGTTATCACAGCATGATTGTTTAAAATATTCATGAGTTTCGTCGAAATGTTTATGTCTTTGGATAATGGATTCTGTTTCTTCAAAGTCTGTCCAGTACTCTTCTAATTTTTTGATCTTTTCGGAAACTAATTCTGGAGTTCTGTATTTTTTGTTAGTACTGTGGTATTCCTTTAATATTTTTCTGATTTCTTTGTTTTTTGTATTTATGACAGGCAAAGCTCGTCAAAAGATATGTTTTCTTCAGTCATGTCTGTCAGTTATATAGGAATTGGGAAGAAGATGCAAAAACCTTCGCAGTTAAAACTTGAGAATATTCGTTAAAAAAAGATAAAGACACTTGGTTGTAATTTTAAAGGTATGACTCTATATATTGCAACGCTAAACAGCTGATCGAGGAGAGAAAAAAAAATTTCAAAGTCGCATATGGGTGAGCTTTGTTTCAAAATGTATATCTATACGTTTTGCCACAATCAAGAAACCAAATCAAACCAAATCAATAATGGAAAATTAAGGTACAAATCTTTTAATGACTCTTACACGACAACGAATACGAATGTGATATAACCTTAAAAAAATGCACGCCAACCTTTGCTAAGTATTATAAGTATTATGACTAAATTGATAAGTTATGAAACCTATATTTTATACTGTGGCTACCAAGCAGAGTAGCGAAAGGTTATTGAAATGAGTTATTTGTATGTAAATTCTTTCGTTGAAATAAAATTTGGGATTAAATATAAGGAGAGTGAAATAGGAAAATGTAGCATATGAAACGGAGCTGTTTGTGGGGTTTGTTAAACTTTAAATGTTAATGCAATATTCACTTTAAAACAAAAAGGAAAAGAATTGCAGCAAGAATCGCTACTTCCAACCAAAATTTTTACTCTGAACAATAGGCTTATGAAACTCTATTGCAGAGTATCGATTATTGATTTTGTTCGAAGTCCTGTGGCCAGCAAGCTCACGAAGTCTTACCGCAGAGGTCGCTTCTAGGAGGAGCGTATTTCAATTTCAATATGTAAAGTTTTTATTAAATTAAACGAAGATCGAAGGAGATGGAAAAAAATTGTTCCTCTTTTTCTATACATATACCTATTCGTATATACATATATTCATATATAGCGAATAAATATGACGATCACCAGAAAATATAAAAATATCCAGCAGTTACGCAATACAAAAAAATATATATATTTTTTTATCAGCATGTATCGTGGAAATTGGAATTGGGATGGATGGAAGAAAAGGAAGAATTCTGAGTATAAGCTAAGAATAAAACAATGAAAAATTATACAAAAAAAACGTAGCCAGGGAATTTTGCACTATTTCTTTAAAAAAAAAAATTGAATTTACATGTATATTTTTTTTCACTTAAATGAATCTTATGGGGTATATATATTGACAATGAAAACATGCATATATATAAATGAGAACAGATTTTCACGCTACCTTTGCTTTTATCCAATATATTACTGCGGGATGATGATGATGGTGCTGTGGTTATTTGTTGTATATTTTGGTATACGTGTATATCCTGCGTCTGACGTCCTGGTTGTTGGATGTTGTTAGCGCTGAAGGATGATGACGGTGATAGCGTTGGTGATGATACGTCGTGTTTCCTGGGAGACGTTTTCTGGGTGTCCTCCTTCTTTCCAATCGTCTTGGTGAGGCAGGGATGAAGCCTCCTTAGTTCCCACGGTGAGCGCTATGTCGCTTAAACTATTTTTTTAATTTTCCTCTAAGTACTAAGTACCCGGGCTTTTTTTTCTAATTACTTTTTTCTCTCTTTTTATTTTTTATTAAACGGACTTGCAATTTTATTTATTCACTGGGCAAACTTGGAGAGTAACACTGCCATCAGTTAGTATGCGTGTCAGTTATTATTAAATATAAATTTGTTTTGGTTAATTGAAATTATTATAGAAAAAAAATTTAGCACTGATTTTATTTCCGGATTCGGTCACCGCTGCCACCAGTTGTTGAGGTTCAAGCCGCTCGTGCTCTTCAGTAACTTAATAGAGAAGCGGCCGTTGAAGGAAATTAGGTTCACCTTAATTTCAATACCAATAAAAGTTATGGTTTTTGTTTTTATATTTTAGAAAACAAAAGCCTTATATTTGTTTTTATTCTTTAATTTTTCACACACTTCTTTTAATGAAAATTGTATTTGATGTATTCTTATCTTTTAACAATTTGTTTCTTAGTTCTTTTAGTTCCTTTAATTTTTGCAATAATTTTATTATATTGCTTCTTTCGCTTTTCAAAAAAAAAAAATCACTTTATCTCTGCGGATTTCAAAATACAACTCCCCGAGGTTTGGGCAAATTGCACCCAGGTACCCACGATATTTTCAAAAGCTTTTTTATATTTTATTGTTTTCTCACGACGTTGAAAAAACGGTGCGTGAGAAAATGCAAAAGTTTTTTGATGCGAGCTATATGCATCAATGCAAAACTGTAATCCCTTATGCAATTGTGCGCCCGTCTGGAAATATTAATTTTAAGAGGGCGCGAGTAATTTTGATAATTGTATGTATGTATGTACATACAATTTGATTGGATTAAGTAGGTAATGTACGTATGTACAGCGTACATACGGCAAAAAAGTAAGAAGACACTGTATGTGTGTATACCGTGTGAGTGGAATGTGTGTCTGATAACAAAATGCAATTTATGCTAAATTGCATTTTGTTATAATATGGGAATGCATTTTAAATTTGGAATGAGATTTTAAATGAAAATAATTTTGATTTTCAGGGTCATTTCTGCGATACATCAATATATTGCATAGGGCAATATATTGATGTATTCACCTTATGGTTGTGATTTAGGGCATTGGTACCTGAGAGCAGCGCATTACTTTGGTTGACGTCTGTCTCATTGGCGATCACTTTGCGTTGGAAGGGCTTTAATTATCATGTAACGAATCGGACTCTCGTTGGCAGCATAGCTGAGCTGCGCCGAGCCTGGATCCGGTATCGCGTCCCAGGTACAAGGTTCGAGTGTGGCGAAATAACCTATTTTTTTTTTAAACTATTTTTTTTTCCTGAGAAAAAAAATATCTTTGTTATGAAGAAACAATAGCAAAGACCTGGACTCTGCATTATGTGATTATGCCCCCTTCTACTAGATGAAAAGGGTTTTGTGGTTTGTAATGGAGAAATTGCAGCATGATGAGATCTTTACATGGAGAAAATTCTGTGTCTTGAAACAGATTTTTTATTTATTTTACAATTAGATGCCGGGTGATAGTCTAGGAGAAATGATTGCAAAACCTGAACTACGCATAATTGTTATCATGGCCTATGTGTAATTTTGAAACAGATTTTGTTTTAATTATTGACGTGTACGGTTATACGTATGGGTGTGCGTACATGTTTATATACTGCTTTACAAATTAATCTAGAGTTTAGATAGATATTATAAATTTATGTTACCTTTCATATGATTTTGTTTTGGGGTTTTTTTTTATAAGGCGAAGAGGTATTTGAATTTCGGGTAGAAAAAATATTTCGATCTTGTATTCTGTTATAGGAATACTCTACTTGAGCGAATATGCTTTATTTTCCATATGATGCTCATGAAAGCGAAGATATTATAGAAAAAAATACATTGAGTAAGCGCAGAGATCGAACTTCCGAAATTTCTACAAATGCTTGATCCCAGTTGAATGTTAGGAAGATAATAAAAAATAGTCTCTAGATTAATTATTTTACGTTACGATTCGTATACGTCTATCTACAAGTAGCTTTACTTTTATGCGTGTCCCGTCCCGAGCAGTGAAACGTTGTTTCTTTTTTCTGGACCGCTTTAGTTTTTCATATGAGACGGTGATTTCCTCGAATGTGTCCGGTTGTTCACTGTCTGCAATCACTAGCTGGAAGTCGTTATCCGCACGTTCTGCTTGAAGAGCATTTGTATCTTTTAAAATGCGTTTTTTTAACTTCAATGCAGGTTGAAACTGCTGAAGGCTTGATGTCGTCAGCGGTACTTGTTGAGCCTCAGACGACGTGGATTTTTGCCGCCCTGCTGTAGATACACATATAGCTCGCGGCCACTGGGTAACTTATTTTGGCAAAGTATGATGCCCTGAAGCTGGGCTTGCTGCTTGCTCATCTAGGGGAGCTGTTGATGCCTGCTGCATTTGCCTGCTTTCTTGAAGCTAGTTTCATGTGTCCTAAGGCATGACATTCATTTATGCAACCTTTATAATGTTTGTAAAGATCGGTATTCTTAGGTGGTTTCTTTTCGAGGTTATAAAACCTGCGTAAGTCCTTATCTCGAGAATCACCTAGTAGTGGTTTTCCTTCGATGAATGGTAATCGTACATATCGGCCAGCTGCAATACGACGATGAGTGTTTTGATAATATTGTTCACACTTTTGATCGGATTTTGAGAGTTTACGTTCTTGAGAAGTGATTTTCTCAGGTTCCCAAAGCTTTCTCGGGAATTTGTCTATTGATGCTTCCTGGTCAGCTTGCGCATTAATTGCTTAAAATGAAACTTTAGAAGTAGAGTCCGCTCGCGATAGATTTCCGAAGAGTATCCATCGTAGGGTGCTATTTTGGGCAGTAGGGGTTCCTGGAGGACCTTTTCTTAATCCTTCCAATAGAAGTTCCCCGTATACATCTGATCCCAGGAGAATATAAATTTTTCCGGGCTTGTGGAAAAATTGGTCAGCAAGCTTTAAATCCTTTATATGATCCCATTCTTGTATTTGAATGGTAGTCGGAGGCAGGAACTAAGTGATCTTGTTCACCATTAGTGCTGTCACTGAAGGTGTCTTGTTTGATTTAGATTGCAGCATGTTTGTCGTTTAATCTTTCTAGCTTTGCTATTTGCCAAGCCTGTGATTTGGTTGTTGACGCGAGTGGCAGATAAGTTTGCGTGTTGCTGCTGCTGTAATAAAAGATACTTGAGACCCCGAGTCGATTAGAGCCGACATAGTATGCATTGTTCCCTCTCTTGAGGGAATGTGAAGCAATGCTGTGGCACGCAGTGCTTGAGTACCGCTCTGTGGGCGATTTGTGTAGAATGTTCGTAAAGAACTATCTGGTATGACCTCAGATGTAGAGGTAGAATTGTGTGGCTGTGTTCGTTTGATAGAATTATTGCTTTGCTTAGTTGAACAGTGAGTACTTTGATTGGATGTACTACTATTCTTTTGAAGCAAAGAATGGTGTGGTCTACCGCATTGCCGACACGTTAATTTGTTTGGGCAAGATTTCGTGTTATGGTGCCTTGATAGGCAGTTTACACATAGACGGTTAGATGCAACGATCTTGAACCTTTTGTTATTGTAACATTTGATAAATTGTGGACATTTAAACAATCTATGTGGCTCTTTGCATATTGCGCATTTCTCTATATATGATGAAAAATATGTTGGTACCTTTTTTATGAAGTGAACTGACTTTGAATCTAAAATTGCTTCCAGAGTTCGGAATCTGGTTTCTAGGAAGGATTTTAGAGAATCAAACGTAGGCAAACCTTCTTCAATATTTACCTCCTGTTCCCACAAGCGATGGGTTTTTGTTGGTAGGCATTGCACCAACTTGCATATTAAAATTGCATCCCACTGCTTGGTAGAAACTTCTACAGCTTCAAGGTCGAAAATGCATTCTGAAGATCTGTCTAATAAGGATCGTATCGCCTTAGCAGATTCATTTGGTATTTTAGATAGATTACACAGAGTTTTTAGCTGAGCATTCACTAATACTCGCTTGTTGTCGTATCTATCCTTCAACGATTTCCATGCATTTTCGTTACTTGCGTCTGTTACTGGAAACTGTCGCAACAAATGCTCAGCCTCGCCAGTAACACTTGTTTTAAGAAAATGTAATTTTTGTACTGGAGGTAAAGAAGGATTTATATGAACTAGAGAATTAAACAAATCGTGAAATGATCTCCATGAATCATAAGAACCAGAAAATATTGGAAGTGTAATTCTGGGAAACTTCAAAAAAGACGAAGATAGCTCATCAGTTCTATTTTCTGCAACAATTTTTTGTTCTGCTTTTGGCTCAAAAGCATCTAATGCATCCCTAAGAATACCTCCGAATGTATAGTACTTATTTTCCACCTCTACAAATTGATCATATAAGAAATACTCGTACTTCTCAAGTTCACTGTCATCCAACGCCTGCGTAGCTTGGATAATTGTATAATGAGTAGACTTGTAATCTGACCGCTTAAAGCGATTAAGCGCTCAGAAACAGGCCCTCTTGTTCGTTTCTCTACTACAGTATTGTTGTAGTTCTTGAGAGATTTTTCGATGATTTTTGCGGAGGTGGCTTGCTTAGACAAAAATTTTTTGAAGTGTACTCATGTTAAGACGTTTGAAATTATAAACGACTAGACTTTAAATCCGGCTCGAAGGACCACAAAATGTTCTGCCCAATTAAAACACTCAAAAAAATATTAATAATAATGTGGACTGTAAATAATAACGCCGGGGAATATTTTATAGTCAGTGGTTTATTGGACGCACGTAAACTTATGTAAAAAATTACAACTAGAACTAAAATTAACAGAATTCAATTTCACGACACTTAAGAACTAAACTTCAATTGATTTAATAAAGTCGCTTACTCACTACACAATAATAATTTTAATTTCAATACAATACTGTCAAAGCTGAGACAACTTTGACCAATGGCATTATATATATATATATATATATATATATATATATAAATATATTAATCAATGTGAACTATAATATATGATTAATCAAAAAATGTACTCACCAGTATAAAACTATGAAATCGACTTTATGGCGTTGGTAATTAATTAGTTAATGATTATCTTGTTCGAGTCGTTCCCCGGAACGAGATACTTTGCTTCATTCGAGACCCAAAGCAAAGGTGTAATTTGGTTAGTAGAATTCTTGTTCTAGTCGTTCCCCGCAACAATATACTTTACTTCAGTCGAGACCCAAAGCAAAGATGTATTAGTCGTGTTTATTCTAGTCGGTACCCAGAATAAATATCTTTATCTCAGTCGAGAGCCAAGATAAAGGTTTGAGATTAGTGAGTGTCATTCTTGTCGCTACCCGGAATAACTATCTTTATCTCAGTCTTGACCCAAGATAAAGGTTTGAGTTAGTCTATGTTATTCTAGTCGCTACTCAGAATAACTATCTTTATCTCAGTCGCTACCCAAGATAAAGGTATTGAGTTAGTAAAATCTATTCCAGTCGAGACCCAGAATATGTATCTTTATCTCAGTCGATACCCAAGATAAAATTGTTATGTTAGTGCAATTTATTCCAGTCGAGACCCAGAATAAATATCTTTATCTCAGTCGGTACCCAAGATAAAGTTGTTGAGTTAGTAAGATTTATTCCAGTCGAGACGCAGAATAAATATCTTTACCTCAGTCTCTACCCAAGATAAAGTTATTATTAGTAAGATTTATTCCAGTCGAGACCCAGAATAAATATCTCCATCTCAGTCGCTACCCAAGTTATTAGGTTAGCAAATTTTATTCCAGTCGAGACCCAGAATAAATATCTTTATCTCAGTCATTACCCAAGATAAAGTTAATTTGTTAATAATTATATTTTACTACACTAGCCAAGTCGAATTCCAAATGATGCGCAATCTATGAAAACTGGATACTAAAAGAGAAAGATTCAAGTTAGCCTGCGACTTATATTGCCTCTGAATTGCGCACGGCTCCAACAAATTATTTTACATTGCGCATAGTAACGAAAGTACATTGACCTTAGAAGCTGTGCGTAAATAGCAACAGAAAAGTCCGTTGACCTTAGCAGCTGTGCGTAGGTCAGAAGAGTCCATTGCCCCTAGCAGCTGTGCAACGCAACTGGAATTTTGAGCATTTTTTGTTGCCGTTCCTAATATCTCCTAGCTAAATTTATTAAGATTATAATTATACAATAAGTTACCTAATAAAATATTGCTAATTTGCTATTTTAAAGATACATTTAAATGTACAGATGCCTTAATCTAATTCCATTTGATTCGCGCACTGTTATCGAAGACAAGTTACTTTCCTCTTATTGGATTGTGTCCCGGATTTGTTTGTGTGGAATGTAGCCATGAGGTGTTGATTGTTCTCTCCACTAAAAACTGCCTTATCGATTTGCTTGTAGGTAGGTATATATCGTTTCGCTCCCAACCTATTTTCAATAATTAGAAAAACTTGGAATTAGAAACTTTTAAACTATATTACTTCCAGGTGGCTATTTAATGTTGGTTTGAACAAATTGGGTCGATTTGAATTGACAGAGCGTTTGGTTTCTTCACAACAAAAATTGCGATTTGCATATATTTAATCCACAGGTTAAATACACATTTTTTTTATGATCTTGCTAAAGCGCAGGGCATATCATGCCGTACCAAAGCTTTGGCAGGAAAGGAACAAGGTGTACGGAATTGAGGATTATTGGGTTGAGCCAAGGATTGCGGCTCATAGTTTTTGGAGGGGGGGGGGACGGATGATGGCAAAGGTCCATATTCGTACTGTCCTGATTAGGAATGATTCGCAAAATTTCACGGTACAGGCGAATCTAACTTCAAGTGCGTGAGGGTGAGCTTGGATTACAGCTCGTGTGGTACGCATAGGAAGAATTTGAGAAGAGGTCAGACTAGAGATTTCGTCAGAATAGCCATAGAAGTAGCGATACTTATGTTAAAAACTCAAAAATAGGGTTGAAAAAGAAAAATGGTTTTAACTTGAATTAGACTTTATCATTATCCGTCTCGAACTCAACTGCTTAATTTTTATATTTTTTCCTTCCTCAATCGTCAAATCGACCAGAAAAATTATTTGTTTTGTCATTTCAACAACTTTCAAACTCTAAACTAAAATCAATTTACTGTAGTACGGAAATGTGTAAAAGTTATTGAGTAAGCAAAACCATGACATTAATATTCGTCCCGTTTCGCAAGATATGTATTATATTATTCTTTTTTTTTATTAAAGAATTTTGTGAAAATATAAAAATGGTTTATCCATTTTATCTTAATAATAATGCGAATAGGAAAAATAATTAGAAATCTAAGAAAGGCAGAAAAATTAGCATTGAACACTTACACTCATACAATACATAATTTTACATATTTGTAGTTTTCTACTAATGAAATTTTTTATCGAGTTTTATTCTCTTATATTTAATTCAATTATTATTGTTTATTTTTTAATTGACAATTACAGTTTTTGTTTTTGTTTTTTGTTTTTATAAAACTTTACATTATACTCCCGCGATACATTTATTAAAGACCTCGGCTTAAACTACATTTCAAGGTTGCATACTTCGATTAAAATACTTAGTCAAGACATTGATACTAATTAAATTTCGCCAATTAAAGATATTATATATCTATATGATATGTTCGATTTATTTTTTTTTTTTAAGAAAGAGCGTTATAAATCTATATATATATATATATTTTTTAGCTTTATAATGGGTGGAAATTATTAGCCAGATAAAAATATTGGCAGTGTCGGCAAAAAACTCAGATCAGAGCAAAGCACAGCTACTTAATACATAATTTAAAACAGCATGGATAAGTACATATATGATGGAGTAGTAGATCATCGATTTTAACATGCCATCGACGAGCAATTATACTGCCGTTCATCACAGTTCACAAAAGTAAAAATAAATAGTTTAGATAATTTTCAAGCTATCTGTAAAAAAGATAAATAAACTTTCGGAGTCAAATTCTACAATATCAAGGACTTTAACATACAAAAAGTTTTAAAAGGAAACATAGTTCGTTCTAATCAGCGTGAAGTTATTGAATCTGCTCTGCTCATTTCTTTTTCTTTTTAAATTTTAATTAAACCTGCGTTCTAATCGCGTGAGAACCTTTTGGGTTTTAATAAGGTTTTGTGGTAAAGGTGGCGGACTTGGAATGATTGGATTAAGTGTGGGAGTGTCCACTTTTAATTTCGAACTTGATGCAACATTTTGCGGAGTTTTTAAGGGTATTGGGTTTGTATTTGCGCATTTGGAATCCTTATTTGTACAAAGTTGGCTAGTTTGAAAACCTAACTGTTCGAAAGAAACATATAAAAACAATTATTACTAGTAGACCTAGTAATACTAGGTCACCACTGTTTGTGGGAGTTTGAGTTCTATTGAGTTCGGCATCCTTACGTCTTTTTATTTGAGACAGTTCTACTTCCAACTCTTCTAAAGTCTTGCTGTTCACTCTTGAGACGTTGTCATAACTGTGGTGCGTCTTAAGCAATGGTGTGGTCGTATTTTGGTTGGTGATAAGCTTATTAGAGGACAGCTTGTTGTTGAGAATTTTTTGAAGAAGTTTGGAATTCTCAATAGGTATTGGTTCCGGCTGATGAAAAGGTAAATAATTTCCTCATTACCTTCATAAGGGATTTCCACAGTTCCTAGGGTATATTTGCAATTTTGCTTTAATAGTAATATTCCGGTGCCATTAATTTCCTTATGTGAGGAAATTTTTTCGCAATGAGATAACAGAGAGTGCGGACTTTGAAAACTGAACAACCAATCATTCCTGCGCACTAGCTTTACCAGAAATTCCAGGGATCTTTCTATGATTCTGTAACCGCATGATTGGGGTACTTGTGGAGCGTTATGTAACAAATTGAAAAGGTAATATTCGCGTTCAGCACCAATGGACTTAAGTTGCCTTTGGGCGCATATGTGTATGGTGGGGTATAGTTTAGAATTGCATTTAGTACAGCCCTCACGAAACTCCTCATTAGTGTGTGCGATGAGATGTGTTTCCTGTGTTCCATTTAAAAGAAAACTCGCTCCTAAATCTAGAATTGCATTATGTTCTAGGATGCGTGTTGGTAGTAAATCCACTTTATTTAGAATATATTGTTCGTCTTCTAAAAGGAAGAGGTTAATACGTATGAGCATGTCTCTATTATCCTGAACGAAATATACTGCAATGATTTGGTTCAGCAAGTGAAAATCAATGACGTTCAGATGGGAACCCTAAGTAATTTCTGCATACCCCTCAAGTAATTTCCTTGAGAAATAATTAGAGGGTGCAGGCGATGTTGCTGTAGTGAGTTAATGATGGTGAAGTATTCCGTAATATGGTTGTTCAAGCCTAGCCATATGCATAGTATTGTAGCACATTCCTTAGCTTTACATACCAAAAACTTAAATTTCATTAATTGTAAATCTGCTCATAATTAATTTTTTACCGCTGCCCATCACAATTCTCATGAAATTGTCTGCACTATGCAAGTAAACAAGATCATATTGCATGAGAGGTGTGATAACAGAAGGCGCAGTGACAATTATTTTGTACGTATGTAAGCAAAATACATATATCTGATTTCATGTGACTATGGGAAGACAATAAATTAGAATTGTTGCTGATTTTTATATTTTGGATTCTCAGTAGATAATTTTGTATAAAAAAGGAACTTTTTGAGAAAATAAATTCAGTTGTTCGTCAGTAGTCGAGAGTTTTTATTTAGCGAATTTTCATCTCATAACGTATTAAGGTTGAGTACCTTCTATACTTACAACTGTTTTCTATTGAGGTTGAGTGCCTCAATACACTTCGCCACTAGAAACACCGCTTTAAGGTTGAGTACCTTAAGGCACAAATCCTATTAAGGTTGAGTACCTTAATATACCACATTAAGGAAGTCGCGGGCAAGCAAAAGAGCTTGATCGCAATACAAACATAATTTGGTGACCCCGACGTGATTTCACGTCACATTAATGGCATCAATCAACTGGAAGACAATCCATCATCATGGAACAGCTGCTAAAGCAAAAAACGGCAACAGAAGATGAGATAGAAAGAATTATCTCTAATTATTTGAGATTTTACAAGAACTGTTTAAGCCGCCTGGATGAGCAATGGGTGAAGTACGACAAGACCGATAGTGAGCTTCGAGAAAAATTTGACAATCAAGTCAACCCAGAATACTTCCATCATTATGAGGAATTCAAGGATGGTTATGAAGGCATAAGAGAAAAAATTTCCAACACGATTCATGAACTACTTCAAGAGGAGGTTCAGCAATATTTACCATCTCATAATACGGACTTGAATCGCAATAAAGATATTCAACATCCAGATGAGCCGCAAACGCGACAGGCAACAGATGCAGTGTCAATTGGTGCCAAGCGCAAAAACTCAGTTGCATCAAAAATTTATGTTGATAACATCAAGAGTTCGTCATCAGATGTATTACGAGGACTTGTCCGCAAACAGCTGGCAATTATGGCTGCACTGAAAGAGTACTGGAAAGTTTCAATACACAAGAATCATCAGGGGCATATTACAGTGTTAAAAGCAATACAATCAATGAGTACTGGTCACAACTTAGGACTATCAACCAATCCATTTGGGAAGCTGCAGAAGACATTTATGACTGCTATGAATATGACCCAGAAGAATATTATAGAGTTGAGGAAGCCACGCAAAACATGCTGGCGAAGTTACTGCAAAGGTCCGAAGAGATTTTAAACTCAAATATGGATCAACCCAGATCAACAATATCAACACAGATGAAATTGCCAAAGATCTCGTGGCCACAATTTCATGGCGACTACCTCAAATGGAAACAATTTCATGACTTGTTTTCACAAATGGTTCACGAACAAGACATTGGATGGGCTGAGAAAATGTGGTTTCTCAAAACCATTTAACTGGTGAAGCCGAACGCCTAATCAGACATTTGCCAATATCAGATGCAAACTATTCAACGGCTTGGAATACCCTTACAAAACGATACAACAACAAAAGGTTGCGGACCAGAACATTGTTGGAAAAATTGTTAGGACAACAAATAACCACACCAGACACTTCTACATCAATAAAAAGGCTACATGGCACTACAAGGGAATGCATCTTGGCATTGAATAATCTTGAAATCCAGACAGACACATGGGATCCAATATTGCTGCACTTGCTTCTAAAAAAGGTAGACAAATCAACCCATGTTCTGTATGAGCAAGGATCACAGGCACCCAGAGATCTACAATCAGTAGAAGAGTTCCTGAAGTTCTTGGAATTTCAGTTCCAGGCTCTAGACACACTAGGCTCACAGAAAGCAGACGGTAGACTCATCAACAAATCATCAGTACTGGTCACAGGAGCCAGCCCTACCCTTTGCAAAGCTTGTCAGAAGCAACATGGATTATTTGCACGCCCGAAGTTTTCAAAACTTTCACCTATAGAACGTCGCAAGATAGCATACCAATTAAAGGTGTGCACAAATTGCCTGAAGAGTTCCCACCAAGTAGCAAGTTGTCCGGCAAGAGTGCTTAAAATGTAATCAGAAGCAAAATATATTACTTCATTAACAAATTCAATCTATGAGATCTGAAGATCAGGCAGTTGAGGGCATCATCGTTCAACCAACAACAAGTTCCAAAGAGCCATCAGCAAGCTAGGCAGCAAGAACGAAAACACTCAAGAGAAATTATGTTCTGCTTGGAACCGTATTAATAATGATACCAAATGGCAAGGGCGAAACAATCCGATGTAGAACGATTCTTGACTCAGGTTCGCAACCACACTTCATAACAGAACGTTTGTCAAGTAAACTTGGTCTACGAAAATCATCAGAAACGATGCTCATACAAGGCATAGGAGAAATAAAGCAACGCACCCAACATAGAATAAATGTACAAGTGATGTCACGGATCAACAACTTCACAGCACGAATCGAAGCCTTCGTTCTTCCGGAAATAACTTCCGCACAGCCAACTTACGAAATATATACGGAGTCGTGGTCTATTCCTCGCAACATAGAATTAGCGGACCCAAATTTCAACTGTCCAGGCAAGATAGATCTGCTCATCGGCGCGGACCTTTATTATCAACTCGTTTCGGTTGGTCAAATAAGACTTGGAACAGACTTGCCTATTTTACAGAACACTGTTTTTGGTTCAGTAGCTGCAGGAACAACACCCCAGTAATCACAACTAACTTTAACTTGTGGCATTTCTACAACAAAAGATATCAATCTAGAGACACAAGCGAAAAAATTTTAGCAATTAGAAGAAGCACAGTCAGTTTCTCCTAAATTCACAGCAGAACAAGGTAGATGTGAACATCATTTTCAAGACACCATCAAGCGTGATAACACTGCGCGTTTTATTGTCAAACTACCCTTTAATCGAGACACCAAGGAATTAGGCGAATCAAAAGATGTAGCTCTGCGCCGATTTCTAGCTATCGAACGAAAATTCGAAAGAAATCCATCATTACATACACAATATATGGACTTCATGAAGGAATACATAGAACTCGACCACATGAGAGAGATTGACTTTAATATTGTCACTAAGCCATATTATTTCTTGCCACACTGTTGAACACAGCTGGAAATAAATAAAAATATATTAAAATACAACATAAACAATAATCAATACTTCCCTATTTCCTGAGTTCCTCTTCCAGTCAGCAAATGCCTCCTATACGTTCATTGCACATCTGAAATAAACAGAATTAGAGAAATTAAGTTAATACAATGCAGTTGATCAAATATAACAAGAAAACTATAAAAGAAACTACATAGTTTATATGCAAACTGCCAAGAAACCAATTTCTTGGCAGTACAACAACAACACTACATGAAGACATAAACATTGCTAGTTTTCAGCGAAATTCATGTTATTTGCATAATAAACTATTGCAAAACATGCAATTAGGTTTAGATATGCGAATAACATAAACTCGCAGATGCTAGACATACTATTATTAATGAAAATCAGCAATTGTAGCCATTGTTGACACTTCATGAATAATTTTTGCAACATAAAAATTTCGCATAATTTGTATATTTCCTGCAAATTATGCACAGGAAAATCATTAATTAACACGTAAAGAATATATTAAAACACTTACCTCAAGAATTAATCCATTTATTGTTGAGAAAACATAAAACACAACACTTTTCGACTTAAAAACCGCGAAATCAACTGTCACCGCGACAAAGTAAATAATCACTTTTATGAAGTTGGCCGCGCTCTACCTGTTGGCAATAGTTAAAAAACGCGAAATTGCTCAGGTAAGGAAATATTTACAAAAAAAGGTAATTTTAATTCCCATAATGAGTGGGAAAGAGAACAATGTGGAAACGAGACAGAATAAAATTCGTGAGAGAATTTATGTTCCACACCGGAAATTGACATAGGATGATAGGGAGCAGCCATATTGATAAATTTTAGAAAAATTGAAATATCGCAATAAAACAATTAGGAAAAATTATGGATAATTAAAAATAAATTAATTAACATAATTTGGAAATTTTTGACGTTACGGCATGGACTCATCATGTACAAGAAGTAGATGAAGTTTACATTTTTTCATGTGGAACTTTTCCTAAAATGGCGTCTCTGACATTATAAAAAGGAGGTGCTCCCTAACTAATCTCTCATTAGTTTCCTAGCGATCGTACATGCAACACGCATCGATCAGTCAGTTCAAGTGTTCTTAAGAAAAATATTAAATAACTCTCAAAATCTTTATAGCATAAATCAACGTGCCAAGCAAGGTAAAGCATTTACATGCTACGTAAAGATTGCAGCAGCAATTATAATATCTGTGGTGTTACAGGAATTTGATGGTGAAAGATAGGTGGTGTTACAGGAATGTGATGGTGAAAGATAGACTAAGTATTTTTATACATTTTCTAAAAAAATATATATGGTGGCAGATATTTTAATTTTAGGTTTTTTCACATAGCGTTTAATTCATGCAAGCCAAGCATATTAGACGTTTCATGTGAAAACACAAAGTAGAAGTAATTAATATTAAGAGTGATATGTGAATTATATTAATTAAGAACTAATAATAGACAGTGAATTTTCGAGTAAAAGTGAAATTCGTGAATTTCTGAGGTATAAAATTGAGCACGTGTCACTTCACGACACCTCAAGCACACATACCTACAGATAGCTAGTTAAACTAAATTAAGCATAATTGAAGTGGTGAAAATAAAAATAAAAATAAAAATAGAATTCAGACTAACGTAAAAATAAGGAATTCATGCTCAATAAAGTAACAGTAAACACAAGTTCACTTATCTTGTTATTTTAACATACCGCTACACTAATACACCCAAAGAATGCAATAATGTAGCTGTAGTGTTCAATTACCGCTACATTACAAAACATTTTTTGGTGGTTCCATCCAGGAATGTGTGCCTGTTTACTGTTGCGGTTGACAATAGTTCAGTTACGATTAAATTAGTCAAGCAATTATTACTGTCATTGTGCTGAAACGTGGTAGTTTTTTTAGAAGCTTTCAAAATTAATTAATAACTGTGCTTAGACGTGGCAGTTCTAATAAACATACCGAAAATTCTACTACAATTACTGAACTTACATATGAGTAACTCGTGACAACTATTTAATTAAATAAATTAAACAGAAGTTACGTCAACAAATTGCTTAAATTCTACACGTTAATTGGTCAAACGTGGCATTAAGTTACTTCTACTGATTTTATAATTTATTCCACATTTGGCTTTAAAATTAAGTTACTTTCAATATTTTTTCATTTAACCCACACGGTCAATAAAAAATAATAGTAGGACATAAATTACCACGGAGTTAGTAGAAAAATTAATCCTCACGGAAAGCGTGTTGCGTGCGCGAATTGAAAGGTTAATCGAGAATGGAAAGAAAACGAACCTTGTTAAACGAACGCAAGGCTTTTACGAGTCTAAAATGACAGAGTTGAAGAAACTCTGGGAATTATATAATGATACAGATATGGCAATCAATCAAGCTTTATTAGAAAATGCTGGTGACAAGCCACATGCCTATCTAGCGCAAGATCATCATGGTACGACAGAGTTAAAATAGAAAAAGAAAACTTTCTAATACTTAAGAACATTACAGATCCTCTGCCTTCTAGGATAGTGACTAAAAGGGAATGCGCGAAGCTAAAGAAGCTGCAACTCGCAGATCCCACCTTCTGGAAACCGGGAAGGATAGATGCATTATTAGGAGCAAGAGTTTATGCTCTAATATTGCGAACCGGTATTCGGCAAGGAACAAATACGACTCCTACAGCAGTCAACACAATATTTGGTTGGATTTTGCTAGGGTCTAGCATAGATGATGCAGAGCACAAAACGTCATCATTTACAATCACAACTGATGATGTGGCTCTCCAACTCAAGAAGTTCTAGGAAACAGAAGAATTTCCCACAAACCCCATTCTTAAAAAAGAAGACAAGGAATGTCTACAGAGTTATCAACTCAATCACCAGCGTCTGCATAATGGAACTTACCAAGCTAAGTTACCTTTAGTAAACGACGAGACGCCTACTTTGGGGCAATCGAGAATACAAGCAATCAAACGCTTTCAAGGAATTCAACGACAACTAGCCAGAAATCTAGACTTGAAAGTTGAATATGAGAGATGTTTGGACGAATATCTCGTGTTGGGTCATATGGAAGAAATACCTCCGCCCAACACCAATCAGCCTCATTATTATATACCTCATCATGCCGTTGTGAAGGAAAGCACGACAACAAAGGTGAGAGTAGTTTTCGGTGCCTCAGCGAAGACGTCGAATGGCAAATCGCTTAATGAATGCCTACTAAAGGGCCCAGTTCTGCAACCTAAGCTGTTCGCCACGTTGCTCAACTGGCGCAAATATAAAATCGCTATGAACGCAGACATTGAAAAGATGTATCGCATGATCATCATGCATCCCGATCACCGAACTTTTCAGCGAATCATTTGGAGACATCCTAAAACCAAGGAGATTCAGGATTTTCAGCTGAACACGGTGACATTTGGAACTGCTTCAGCGCCATACTTAGCTATTCAGACGCTTCAACAATTAGCAAATGATGAACAGCAAAGATGGCCTTTAGCTTCTAAGGTTACAGCCACAGATTTTTATGTGGATGACCTCCTGACTGGAGCTGACAATCTTAATGACGCCAAATGCTTATTAAATCAGCTAATAGGTATGATGAAATGTGGAGGATTCAATCTCAGGAAATGGACAAGCAACAGTTCAGAGTTGTTAAGCCATCTTCCTGGAGAGGAACGTGAATTCACAGAAACATTAGCGATTACAGACCTGGAATCTGTAAAAACACTAGGAATTCGCTGGCATCCTAAACTGGATAGGTTTTCCATTATAACCAAACCATGGACAGTTCATACGAATGTAACCAAACGAACCATTCTGTCTGACATTGCATCACTGTATGATCCTTTAGGCTGTCTGGCACCAGTGGTAATCACAGCCAAGGTGGTCATGCAAACCCTATGGATCACAGGATGTGCATGGTACAACAAGGTATCGGAAATGATAGAACAACATTGGAATAAGTTTAAAAATATCTTAAAATGCATAGAAAACATACAAAACCCTAGATGGATCAACTTTTCATCTAAGGCAAGCATCCAATTACATGGATTTTGTGATGCGTCTACTTTGGCTTTTGCAGCGACCGTTTATTTACGTGTAGACGAGCCGAACGGCTTAGTTAACACCAATTTACTTACTGCAAAAACTAGGGTAGCTCCAATTAAGTCAACAACAATTCCTAGGTTAGAGCTTAATGGAGCTCTATTACTTGCAAGACTGCTTCAGGCTACAATTGAAGATATGCGCCCACATCATGTGCCAATCTTTGCCTGGACAGACTCAATGATTGTGTTGCAATGGATCAAGGAACATCCAGCCCGATGGAAAATCTATGTGGCAAACCGCGTCGTCGAAATACAAGACGTGGTACGCTTTGAACAGTGGTGTCACGTGTCCACAAAACACAATCCGGCAGATCTAGCCTCGAGGGGTGTTCCTGCCGCAGACTTAACCAGTAATCGTTTATGGTGGCATGGACCATCATGGTTGGCTGAAGAACCAGACAACTGGCCGAAATTTAAATACATTTCGGAACAAACTAATTTAGAAGCGAAAGAACCCCCTTCAGTAAATTTCTTAGCAAAGTTAGAAAACAATCTTCTTTTACGATATTCGTCGTATACTCGCCTCGTACGAATTGTAGCAACCATTCAACGTTTCATATACAATTGTCGGCATCCGCAAGTTAAACACGTTCAAGCTTACACTGTGCAGGAATGAAACCATGCGGAACTAACAATATTAAAACTCGTACAACAAACTGGGTTCGCAGAAGAGTATAAGAATATGTTGGGCAAGAAACCATTGTTACAACATATCAAATTAATCAAGCTCAATCCATTTCTGGACAACAACGGTTTGATACGATTGGGTGGTAGACTTCTGAATGCAACAATGCCATATAATAGGAAGCACCCAATCATCTTACCACGGGATCATCACGTGACACTAATTCTAATTGATAAACTACATGTAGACACTCTGCATGGCGGCCCATCACTAGTTCTCAGCACTAGTCGAGATAGATTTTGGATCTTGGATGCACGACGCCGGATTACCAGTCGAATACATAAGTGCATTATCTGTTTTAAACATCGCGCTACTACAAGAACCCAATTAATGGGAAATTTACCAACGTCTCGAGTGAACAAACCGAGACCGTTCCTTAACGTAGGAATTTACTATGCAGGACCTGTAATAATAAAAGCATCAAACCTACGAAATGCATAGTTACAGAAAGCATACTTTTGCATCTTCATTAGTAGATTTGATTTGATTTCAATTCGTTTAGGTTTATGTCAACTGGCTTTGCTTCTGTTTCATGTCATTGTATATTTTTCAATGAATATTTGTCTCAAGGAACTTTTTTCGTGACAAACCTATCCAGTTTTTCAAAATTTTTACGATTACTTCATTTTACTTTCATTTCGTTTAGTTTAATTTGTTGTTTTCCTCTAGAGATAAGACTTATCTAAATTAATTGATAATGAGAAACATATGGGTGATTTTATTTCCTCAATATTTTTTATGATAAATATAATATGTCTACTGGGTTTGCTTCTGTTTCATATCATTGTTTATTTTTTAATGAATATTTGTCGCAAGAGAACTTTTTTGTTAGAACCATTTCCAGGTTTTTCAAAAATTTTACGATTATTTCATTTTGATTTCATTTCGTTTAGATTAAGTTGTTTTCCTCTAGAGATAATACTTATCTACCTGAATTGTGAATGAGAAACAGGTGGATGCCTTTATGTTAAGAATATTTTTTTGATGCTTACTAACTACTTTTCTTAACGTAGAAGCATTATGCGGATTTCGAAATATTTCGCAATATGAGTTCAAATGACATCATCTGCAAGTTAGGTAGCACACATATATTTACATTTGTAGAAAATAGGCAACGTTCGACCCAAGATACAAATTTTGAGATATATCAAGTTAGCAAGATTATTAGAATTTTCCTTAAGTTGACAAAATTTCCAAAGCATTTTTAAATCTTTCTCTACCAAAAATTAAGGAAATATATAAATATAATTCGAGATTGATGAAAGATAATTTTCATTCATAAAATTCCTAACGATTTGCTACCCAATTATAAAAATTCTCAACTCCGATATATTTCTTTTAAGCGCTTTATTCAGAATTTTTCTTGTTCGAGGGGTATCCCATTCACAACAAGAACGGAATTGTTGTACATAAAACTTTAATTTCCAAAATTTCTGTGCGTTAGATTAAAATTCTAGTTCCTTACAATTAATATTTAAAATATTCATGCGCGTAGGTGTGGGTAATTAATATAAAAATTATAAGCATGCTAATATAACAATATGCGCAACATAACAGCTACCTACCAATTGAATATCAAATAAAAACTGGGTGTTAAACAAATAAATGCAAAATTTGATGAAGTAAAACCTGGAAAAAAATTAAATATAAATGCCCTAAAAAATTATATATTGTTTTTTTGTTGTGAATCAGTTAGTAGAAACTCTTATGTTTTCAGTATTTCCAAAAAAAAAATTTGAATATTTCCCAAAAAGCAGTTTACAATATTGAAATTCCTTATTTCAGAAAAATCGTGAAATACCTAAGCCGTTTTCAAAATATTATATGTATTTGTAAAAACTTATGACTGCTTGTTGGTAAAATTTTTAAAAAATCTGTCCGTATATCTCATTATATATTCCACATTATTATATTAATCGTCCTTTATTTTTAAATTACCCATCAATTCCTAAACAAACTTGCAACAGCTTTTAAATATTTTGCAAAAACTCAGATTTGTAGAATTTTTATGTTAGCATTGCAAAAATAATTTTTACTTATCTTTTTTCGAATGGAATATAAAAAAAAGAGGCGCGATAACCGCTGAAGATACGAAGACAGCGATACAGGTTTAAACCATGCATGCTTGCTACATATGGGTGCAAGATTTTGTGCTTTAGTTATCTGCTTGCCTTGTAGTGCAATTTTATAAAACTTTACTATACTTGTACGTAAGCCGCCTATAGTACACCTGCTTGCACCCACTAGGCTCAGCCATCCTAACAACTGGACCTTTCCAAAACAGTACCCATCTCCCGTCCTTGCCACAGACAGCACCAGCTCTCTCCTTCCAACCAACATCCTGCAACAACACAACTCGGTGGCAACTCAGCTTTTTTATTTTTATCTCCCAATGCTTGCGACAGGGGCGTCTCTATCCTACTCCCTCCTCAAGAACTTCTTATCGGCGGTGGGAACCGTCTTGCAGAAAACCAGCGAGTGGGATCCTCGTGGCAGTTGTCTCTATCGGACGTAATGTAAAAGTATAGGGAGGTGGGACCCCCCAACGGCGTCATACGCTTTGGAGATAAAAACCTATGCTTTCTAGTTAGGCTCTTATTTTTCATGTAATATCTTTTATTTCGTCGTACCAATGAAGGCAATATTTGGTGTCCATTTATTGAATTTTACACGATTTCTCCACGGCTTCCTCGCAATTCATTACGAACGCCAGTGTATCGTCTTCGTTCACGAATGGTATTTTTGTAAACATATTCCAGTTGGACTGGTAAACGAAACCTGGACTTTTTGGCTCAAAGAGGATGCAAGATGGATTGAACCGGTTGATTGTGACTTGGCCACCAGTTGCCAATGCGTGTACGGCTATAATGAGCACCACTAAAGCAAACATAATTCTAATATAGGAGAGAATTTATTCAAAATACGAAGACTTTTAAATTAATATATATATATAGATTTTTAAGTTATTATATATAATAAGTTATAAAAAAAAATAATAAGAAAAAGGAATAGTTAAAACTTTTTAAGTCTGTTGTTGTGTACTCTTTTAAGTGTTTTACCTATGTGAACAGTGCAGTTTACATCGCTGTCTACTCGTTTCACCTAAAATGGTCCTGTCCATATTGGGGAAAGTTTGTGCTTTTTCGCGGCATTCCGCAATAACACTTTATCTCCTATGTGAAATCCTTCTACTCTTAAGCCCTGATCGTAATATTTCTTCGCTGCCTTTTTACCGGAAATTAGATTTTCTTTTGCTTTTCGATGGATTCTTTGCATTTTACATTTAATGTATTCGCGATAGTCATCGTAATTATAAGCAGGCTCCGGATCTTTATTTAAATTTGTTGGTAAAAGATTTTGAAATCCGTATAGAACATAGATAGGGGTATATTTACTGCTCGTATGTAGCGAACGGTTACGACCATAGGCAGCTCCTGGTAGCCAATCATCCCAACTATAGGGGTTGTCGTCTGCTACGCTTCGTAAATATTCCACTAGAAGCCTATGAGCCCTCTCTAGAGATCCATTGGACTGAGGATGGTAAGCCATCGTTTGTAGTTTCTTTATTCTCAGTAATTTGCACACTCGTCTAAAAAGATCACTTGTGAAGTTTGTGCCCCGGTCAGTAATCATCTTCTTGGGAATTATACAATATTTGAGTATAATGTTTTTATAAAAGCAGTTAGCAACCCTTGCGGCTTCGCTGTCAGCCAGAGGGAAACAATCTAACATTTTTGTTAAATCATCGCGGAAAGTTAAAATATACTTGTTCACTTGGTGAGTGGTGGGAAGCGTTCCAACAATATCCAGATACAACTTATCAAAGGGTTTTTCGGCCGTGTCACTGATCACCATCGGCATCCTGGTAGACTTGCCTGTTTTATCCTGCTGACACTTAATGCACTTTTTAATATGTGTATTTAAATCTTTTAGCATATTTTTCCACTTGTAGAAAGCCCGCAACCTTTTATAGGTTTTGTATACTCCCATGTGCCCTCCTAATGGTGAATCATGGTATTGCTTCAGCACCATTTTCATTTCCTCTGGTTTTGACAGAGTTTTGGCCTTCTGATTGTTGGCTGACTCATCGGACGCAATTGATTCTGTATCGGAGTCAGGCAAGCAAATATTACTGGGCATTGAAACGTCTATACCGTTGCCCAATTGACTTGTGGCAGGAAGAGTTTCTGTTCCCAGTGATTTCAAACATTTCTCTGCTTCTAATAGTCTGGCATAGGCAGAGTTTTTCCGTAATTCTTCTCTTGAACTATTTTGACTAATAGTCTACTGAAGAATTTCATCAGACTGTTGGGTAAGATTTCCTTCCCGGCGAGTCGCAGCTCGGGTTATTGGGAGACAGCAATTTTGAGTTATTTTCTTTGAAATGAATATCTGTGAGTTTATTAACAATATAATCGCGACTGAATCTGAGATTTATTTTAAAAGGTTTCAAGATTTGTTCTTTTTCATTAACGTTTAAAATTTCTATGGTTAGTTCATTATTGACGGGTTTTACTAAAGAGTTAGCTAAAAAGACTTCTGCACATATTTCTTGCGACATACATAGCATTTTTTCGTTAACAATACATTTTACCTTAATAAGTTTTTCACTGCGCCCTGGAATGATAATGTCTTCTGCAGTATAAATTGCATGTAATGCGGAAATGGAGGATGAGTTATTTGATGTCTCTTTAGAGCGAATATTTTTTTGGTTGGACTTTGGAGTTTCACTATAGAGCTTAACGTTAATACTAATACATTTAGTCGCGTCTAGGCTACCTTTTTGTACTCTAATGTCGGGCTTGACAGAGTTGAATGAATTTTTCTGTACCCTGACACTTTTCTTGTACTTGCTTCGTGAACACTCAGAGACTTTAGTTGTTAGGGCTGGTGAGCTAAGAGAAATAGCATATTCTTTTTCATTTGGATTTTTTGGAGGGAATCTTACTAGTTGATTTGGGCCTTCGATATCGCAGTGACGAGAGAGCCAATCATACCCTAATATTCCATCATTATCAGTAGTCGGTAAATCTTTTACTATGTGAAAACTGTACTTACAGTCGTAATTTTAGTTGACGTAATGGGAGTATTTGGTTTTAATGAATTCTCTTTAAGAAGACTAATCTCGGCACCAGTATCCAACAGTAAATTTCCTTTTCCATTCTTAGCTATATTTAAAGGTAGGTTAGCAGAACACTTATTTAATAAACTACTGTGTGGTTGTTATGTTGCTTGTTGGGGGAGAACGGTTTTATTGGGCTGACACTTAGACTGTTTTGTTGGGTCGAGGTCACAACCCCGTCTTTGTTTCCCTGTAAACTAATATTTTAAGTTGATTGAGTGAAACGTGCATCCCATTGGTGTTTGGCTAAACAATGTTCCATACAGTGGCCGTTGCGTTGGCAAAACTCGCATTTTTTCCTTAATGGGATAAAACCTATCATGTTTGCTTGGCACCGTGAATTTATTGTTGGCAATTCTGATTATTGTGTCCATAAACTTTACAATTAGGACAAAAGGGAGTAGATTTTCGTAATCTGCAATCAACGTAAGAGTGATTAGGCCGATTGCAGAAACCACATTTATTTTGAAAACAGTTTTTGTTATATGATGATACTGCGTGTATTTAGGTACTTTGTTATTATTATTAGATTGCCCGTAAGCAATATGTGGAATCTGTTTAGGTATTGGCTGGGAGTTTTGGGTAAATAAAACAGATTGCGGTGTAATCATGTTATTCAAATAAGGAAATTGAGAAGAATTTTGATTACCAGGGTTCTGATTTAAATGAGATGTATGATAGAGGGAGTCTGGCTGCATGCTTTGGTGTGCCACGAACATGTAAATCTCCCATTCTTCCAATTTCTCTGCCTTTTCGATTACCTACCTTTTCAAGAAACTGTTCTGCATCATTTAAAAGAAAAAAGGAAGAATCGGTGATGTGGATTAAGTATCTCAGATTTAAAGGTAAAGACCGCAGTCTCTTCCAAATCTGAGTTAATAGCTTCAATACCTGAACTATGCCTTTTGCTGACAAGAGCCTTACACCCTTTTAAAGTTGTGTCACTCCGTAGGAAAATAGCGATTCGCCAGGGAATTGGCTAGTATTGCTTATTTCATTTAATTGGACGTGATATGGCTTTGTGTTAACCAATTTACTGCGAAAAATAGTTTTTATTCATCTAACGTTTTGTAATCGACACCGTCTAAGACTAATGCAGCTCTTCCTCTAAACTTAGTTGGTATTAATTGTAAAAAGAGCTTCTGTTCTTCCTCTTTAGTGAAGCTCAAGTTTACATGTTCACAGCACTTTATAAAAATCTCCACCTTATTTGCTAAATTTGGACCTAACTCTGCGTCTAGTAGTGGTAAATGATTAATTACTATTTGACTAATAAATCCCATGTCATTATTTTGCATGCTTACTTTCTTAACTATCTTATTTCTAGTAGATTTAAAATTCTGTTTATTCTCTCACCGTTTATTCTTTTGTCTCGTACTGAGTCTGGCCTTCTTCTCAAATAGCATTTCCTAATCTTAATTGTCGAGTGTACAGTGGATCGGCCAACTAGTTGAATCGGTGTCTGTGCTATTGGGGCTACTCCAGATTGGGCTGGTATTGTCCCGACTGAAAGAATTTATCCTTTCCTCAAAGCGGCTGCTACTTGCTAATATCCTCCTCTCAATTGGGGTAGAGCAATTCATAATATTCGAATGCTCTTCTGACATTAAAACTTGCAGATTTTAGATAACAGTATTCCAGATCAACTTCGTGAAATTTATTTTATTTATTTATGGCACTGTCAATGCCAAATATGCTAAAACTTCAATTGTTTCGTTGTTAATTATTTGGGATTACGAATTTCACTGTTTTCTGTAGCAGTTGTATGTTCTCAGTAATGAACCAAAATCACCACACAGATTCGCACAATTCGACGAAAACAAAACTTCACCGGCTGCGCGAAAAATGTTAAAAACTCAAAAACATATTTCAAAAAGAAAAACGATTTTAATTTCTATTAGCCTTTATTATTATCTGTCTCGAACTCAACTGCTTAAATTTTATATTTTTTCCTTCCTCAATCGTCAAATCAACCTCAAAAATTATTTGTTTTGCCATTTCAACAACTTTCAAACACTTCCGATTAGCAAATTAACTGACCCAGTTACTTAATTAAATCGATCGCCTAAGCTCAATTTACTGCAGTACGGAAATGTGTTAAAGTTATTGAGTAAGCAAAACAATGACGATAATTTATGGGGCTTGCTTGGGTTGTTGGATTGTCGAGAAGTCTGAAACCTACACTGATCCCATATAGGACTTCACAACACTTAGCTGAAACCGCTGCCTTAATCTGATCCAGCAGCTTTCAGTGCGTAATTGACTGAATGATTTTCGCGGTATGTATGCTTATTTTGTTGTTTGCTGTTAAGTTTCGAAATCCTTCAGCTCCTGGGAGCTTATCAGGTGACACTCATCATCCGTCAGCCGATATTTTGCACATTTTATGAAAATACATTTTATTGCAGCTTCCAGTTGGTCCTAAAGATCTTTGCAGCAACACAGAAATCGAAACACTTCCTTCGCTAAATTTGGAAATCTTTGCCCTGAAAACATTGGCACGTATTTTTATACCACTTCCAAAATTTTATCATGCCGATGTTGTATTTGAGCGTTCCGTATACGTTGATGTTTGTTCGTATTGTTGAGTCCAGCTGCTCTTACCCCTTGTTTTTTTTTCGTGATCGAAGCTTATTCTTAAAAAAATCCTTAAATTCTCCACTCTGCACTCGTTTCTCTAATTCTATTGTCGCTATACACTTAATTATTACTTTTCACAGACCAAACTAATTTCTTTGAACTCGATACGCAAAACATTTGACTTTTTATAGCTTTCACTGCAGAATACTCTTCTACTTTACACGATTCTTAGTACCCAATTACCCACGGTCACTATGAACGCCACTACGAAAACGTCACGTTGAAAATTTAATTGTTCACGAAAATAGAAAAAAACATTTTAAAATTATTAGTTTCTTACAATATAAAATCACACAGGAAATTTCAAAATAATACGCTACTCACTAGCTACTCACAAGCTTTTTGCATTATCTTCACATAAAATAATTTAACACTTCTATTTTTCTGCAATATTACTAAAAAACATGTTTTTGTTAATACCTGAAAACGAGCTAGAATTAGAGAATTTAACAACTTAAAAAAAAAAAGTAATTTCACCCAACAAAGCAAAGTACAAAAAAGTTTAAATTTTCCTACTTTCATCCATTTTCTCTATATAAAAAAACAGGGAATATATTTACTTTAATCTGGCTCTAAATATTCTCAATTACAATTTCAAAATTCTATTTTAACACAACAAAAGTTACCATTTCTTATCAACTACTTTTATATTATTTACTTTGCCCGAGAATTCCACTGATTCATTCGCAACACCAAAACAATTAAGAAAATATAAAATCATCACATAACCAGTATGAAGATCAACGATTAGAATAATATGTGTACGATACATGGAAAATATGGCGCCAATAAAACAAAACCCAAATATTAAAAAAAAAAAACCCAGATGAAATAACTACTTTTGTTTTTAAATTACCCACCTAGCGCATGAGGAAACTTTCAAACGCCATAAATGTTAACGCTAAACCCAAAACTCACACTCAGCATTACAATAGCATCACAATCACTTTAGGCTGAAAAATCCGACTTAATACACTTAATCCAACACTCCTTAAATTTAACCTGACAACTAAATTAAATTAAACAAATTGTCGTGTCCCTATAGAAAAGTACTCAACACCAAGAAAGATAACTGAAAACTTCTTTACGTTGTTATTTTATTCCTTTAAGTACCTTTCACAACGTACTGAAGACCTCAAACTTAAGACTGAGCAACCTGATGCACCGAAACAGCCGTGCTCCTCACTATATAATCATGCGGAAACGACTTTGACTGATCATTGGGTCACTGGCCCAATACCTTGCAATCATAATCACAAAGGTTACGTCAATCACTGGCGTCAGCTGGAAATCCCCATACTGTATGTAAAGCCAAGTAGCGCAGCTGAGTACTCCACTATGCGAAGTGGATTACTTAACCATGACTCAATGCCTAGCAGTGGATGCGACAGTTTTTAAGTAAACAATACGCAGTAACCAAGCATTTCATTGTGCGAAGTAAAATGATTCGTTAGTGCGAATCGCTTAATTACCTGTACACCTGCTGCTAGCCTGACTCGTGTTGTCACAATTCCACCAGTTGGATATTGGGCCAGGACAGTTACGTCTCAGCGCCTTCGCTAAATCATTGAAGCATTGATTTGTTACTCAGGTTTTCAAATCTGGCGATCATAGATGCGTTGTAAACTATCGCCCCATTTCCATTACAAATAGATTAGCATTAACTCTTGGAAAGATTGCGTATAGTCAACTGGTCCAGCAGACTAAAAACTATATCACCGAAAAGCAACACGGCTTTTTCTCTGGTAGAAGAACTGTAACCAACTTATCCTTGTTTACAGATACAGTTGCGTGTTCCTCAGATACACGTAAACAAGTTTATTGTGGTTATACTGACTTTCTATTGCTTGATTCTCATCGTCTCATGGACAGACAACGTATTGTAGGCTTTAACAGAATCCGTTCTGCTTCCTACAAGCAAACTCCTACTTCTATTTCTTACTATTGATGACTGTCACCGTTTGCAGGAAGATCTGATAGAACTGGCGAGCTGGTGTAATGGAAATCCGCTGGATCTTAATAGTGATAAGTGCAAGGTGATGACTTATACTGTTAAGCTGGAACCCACACTTTTCGATTATATCTCAGTAATAAATATGTCGCCAGGTCTTTTGAACACAAAGATCTAGGTGTAGGTTTTGACTCCGAGCTACTTTTCTTCTCTCATATTAAATTTATAACATCAAAGGTGTTCCGTTTTGTGATATTCGTTTTCCGTACTACAAAATCATTTAAGTGTGTGTCATCTATTTTAACGTTATTTATTTTTTTAGTGAGAAGTATTGTTGAATATGACTGCCAAGTATGGAGCCCTGTCTATGCTTCATACTCAGCTCAAATTGAATCTGTTCAAAGAAAATTTACAAAGCTTCTTATGTTTAAATTTAATTATGTGTCGTCCGTTGAATATCATAATAGACTAAGTAGGCTTAATCTATCGACTTTAACTAATCAAAAAATCTTTCTAGATGCTTTCCTTCTCTTCAAAGTTTTAAATGGAGATCTCTGCTGTTCTTGCCTTCTGTCCAAAAGTGATTTGCACGTACCAGCGGTTCAATCGAGCCTCTATTCAATTTACCCTCTGGTAGAGCTAACCTTAAAACGAAGTCGCCAATTTTTAGAGTCGAAAAGGAATATAACTTATATCTTCATAATGTTGACATGCTTCGCTCTAGCCTTTTGACATTCAAAAGACAAGTACTCTATGAAATCAAACAAGTTATTTGAGTTTCCTTGAAATCACTTTCTCTTCTTTTTTCACTGTGAACTTCAATTTGATATTTATTTCAATTTTACTTTTCTCTCTTTTTAATTATTTTCCTCTGTGGTTATAACTTTTTATTTTCGTAACTAACAGTTTCTTATTAGTATTTTCTCTTTATATTTAAATTTGTTGTCACTATGATAGCTTTAATGTTGCGAATATTATTCGATTTTTAATAACTGGAATAGTACTTATTATATTGTATCATAAAGCAATAATGAAAAAGCCAGTTCAACTTGGATAAGATGCTTATGCTAACGTACAGGAAGTTGAAGGTGAATTGCTAAATTTTCAGTGCTCTATTTATATACAGAAGTTAATTCAATCAAGAAGACATTATTTGGGTACAAGACAAGAAATGAGATATAAAAAGTTTCTGAATAATTATATAAAATGATCGGCTTTTATTCTATGATTGACAAAAATTGAAATATGAATATACACTTTTGCCTTTCGATTTGACATTTGAGCAACTATCAAAATTCAGTGGAAGTTGGTTACTCATCAAAATAAAATTAAATTTTGACAAATTTAGATTAGACAAATTTTTTAGGGACTTAGAAATTAAGTATATGAAATTTCGACATTTCTGGCTCTGAGTTGAGAAACATTCTGAAGTTTGAACGCTTTGATCCAGCAGAATTATTAAAATTTCTTGTTCTGTTCACTGTTACTAAAACGTGAACGTAGATTTAGTAAATTGAATTCCATTATATGTTAATACCACATATAAAAATTTCAAGAGTCTCTGTTGTCTAAAATCGGAAATGCAACATAAAAAAGATTTTTTTTATCTCGTGGTATTGGTACCTACTACGAATGCACCCGGGGTCAAAAAAACAAGTTTGTAAAAAGTGAGCAGCAAGAAATTTTTGAACGACATTTAGTGAGAACAAGCCACATTTGAATGCGGCAACCCTCATATAAGTTATCATTAACATTATTTAGAGCTTGAATTTATTGCCTGCTGTCTGATATTTAATCCTAACTTAATGTAGGTAGTTGACGTTCTTTATCACTTTATATCTGTTACCTTAAATTTCATTTGTATTTGTATGCATTTGTATGTAGGTAAGTGCAATTATTTTTTCCCCAAGCGACATAATGATGATAAAATTGAGCAATGTAATTCAACTAAGCAATTATAACTGTCAAAAATGTGAAATGATGATGACATAGAGCTACCTGTCAAAATAAAGTCAGCAATAAAACATCCATGAGGTAAAATTGTCAGATTTTAACTGCTCTGTAAATGAAAGTCATGCGAAAATGGTGATGCAAATGGAACGATAATCATAAATGGAAGCGAGCGTTACGCAAGAATAAGTTGATCTCATACCGCAGGCCTTCGCATTAAAATGTGATTAAAGTGAGCTCCATACAAGTTCACACAAACTCACACACATACACTCACTTCCTTATAATCGAATTATATTGTCTAAACGATTTATTCACTGTTATCTATGGTCATCCAAAGATGGAATGGAGAATGATCTCAAATGATCTCTTTGGTATTTCCTAAGTTGTGCAAAAAGTCATTGTATCTTATCTCTCCTCCGCTTTGAAGTCGTGACGCAATTTTAAGAAATTGTGTCAATGATTTTCTCTTGATATGAAACTATAGGGAGTGTTGCCGTAATTAGTTATTCACTTCCCTGAAATTTATAATATGTGTTGCTATGGAGTGCAGCTTTTTAGAAGTGCTTTCTTTCATTTGCTATTAAGTAATAATTTCTTTAAAATACATGTGATTGCTACTGGGTTATCTTAATATTAGGCGACTCCTTTACCGATCCGTATACTTAACAGGCTCTTTTTTCAACAACAAATTTGTACAACTTTACCGTAAATACATCCTTTCATTCCTTGTTATTCCTGTTATCCTTAGTTTTCCTACCTTCTGTATTGTATTAAGTCAGTTTTCAGTGCAGACAATCTAGCCGTGTTAACTCTATTAACCTTTATAGTTCTACTCGCACACATATTTTGTGCAGAATATTTACTTGCAACGGGGCTACATGCGTTACATTCATATTGCAAAAAAATTTAGTGATTTATGTACACACATTTCTAGGAGTACACACCACTACACTGGCAAATGTTCGTTTCTCTGAATAAAAACAAAGGACTGCAAATAGAGTGTACGAAGGGGTTCGAGTTACCCACCACCCCATTGAATAGCTAAAGCCTGTTATTGAAACTGAACAATTTCAACAGAAGCTTTGTAGGTTGTATTTAGAAAATTGTAAATCTACTTTCGTGTTAAACTCGCGAATATTTTGTTTGGTGATTCTACTTTTTTTTAGGGCAGAGCGCTTCAGATGCTCCAATCGGATAGCCATTCCCTTTTGAGTCTAAAC
Source organism: Dioctria linearis (assembly GCA_963930735.1). Classification (NCBI taxonomy): domain Eukaryota; kingdom Metazoa; phylum Arthropoda; class Insecta; order Diptera; family Asilidae; genus Dioctria; species Dioctria linearis. Next base: position 197,097,271 of record OZ005742.1, read on the forward strand.
TGACATGAATGCGCGAAGTTTTATGTGCGTTTTGAATTATTATCTCTATAAACGAAGGTTTTTTCTATGTTTTATGAATTGAATCTATCTAGTTGTCCGAGTAGATTTAAGGACTATTTTGAAATAAATTGAATTGAATTTTGTTTTCATCCAGATACATTTTCTAACGTCATAAATTTAAGTAAAAAAATTACTTTTAATTCCGACATTTTATAGACTACACGCTTATATGGCAAATTAATACGTTTTTTTTTATTATATTTAACTGTTAAAAAGGCAATATATTGTTGGAGAAACAAAATCGTGCCATCTTTTAGCGATTTATTGTACTTCTTGAATTCATATGACCTCTGTACTTTAATTTGATGTTTTATTGAATTGTTCATTCTAGTTTTTACAGTTTTTTGATACTTCCTTTTTGTGTACTCTTGTTTTAATCTGTCTTTTGAATTGAATACATGTCATAAAAGTTACAAGGTGATCTTTTCCTTTTTCCATCGTGTCTCCTATCAAAAATCATTCAGACCATATCTAAACAGATTATTGGCTAAGAAAGATACAATTTCAGTGAGAATAATAAACCTGGTGGTGGATAAGTTTGTTTACAAACGAATAAGTATTTCTTAAAAAAAATGGGTGTAAGAATTGCAAGAACAGCATTATTTAATATGGAAAATTACTCAACTTGGTGTCCACAAATGGAGGGAATTTTATACAAGGCGAGGTTATTAAAATACGTCAACGAACGGAAACCTGAAGACATTAAAGATAACTCGTTTGCGGATTGGATCGAAAAAGATCTTGGTGCTTGCGGTGAGCTCTATCCCAAACTTTAAATACTCAAAAGAAACGGGATTATTTAGAAGAACCCTATAATAGAAAAAGGACTAGTCAAAAGGCCGAGGAATTCCGACAATTAGTCAATACCAGAATGATTACTTCAAAAATAATGGATGAGCATTTAAGGAAATTTGGTACAATCGCTGCAAGGTTGACTGAACTGGATGCTATCCTGGATGAAGTTTGACTTGTAACCTTGCTCCTGGATAGCTTACCAGATACATACAAGGAGGTGCAAATAGCGTTTAATGCGGAAAAAGAATTTCCAAGTCTACAAATCGTTACAATGTTATAGTGGGAAAGTGGAACTGCAATGCAAGTCAATAAATTTTATCATAAAAACAAGGTTTTTAAAAATATTACCAGAGGTCAAATGAGTGAAAGTAAATTTTTTCCATATAACTGCCGAAAATGTAGTAAAAAGGGGCACAAAGCATTAACAATAATAAAGGATCATCAATCAGACAATCATCAGTGCGGTTTTGTGATCCAAAATTCCTTACAATCCACAGCATATATATGAGAAATAAAGTGCAAGCTAAAGGTAAAACCTAGCGTTTGGTAATGGAGCCACATCACACATGGGCCGCTGAGAAGACTCCTTTGTATCATTGCTGAAAGGAAATTATGACTTTTTTAACTTAGCCAATAACCAAAAATTAGATAACCTTGGCTTCGGGACTTTGAAGGTAAATTTTTGAGTTCAAAATAACGTACAGACTGTTTATCTGTGCGACACCTTGTTTGTTCGACGAATCAAGGAAAGCCTAATCGCTGTTAGAAGGACTACTGACAAAAAGTTTGTAGTAGCATTTTAATAGACAATTAGCAAGTATTACATCTGAGAAGGGCGAAATGTTAATGACGGCGAGAAAGCGTTCAGGTCTCTTTATGATTTCTGAGGAAAAAATCGAAGCAACAAATGTCACAATTCCTGCGGATCCACAGTTTATGAAATTGCATTGGCCGTTTGGCCGTTTAAAGCCGGGATCTTTTAAGAAATTGCAGAAAAACAACATTGTAGTTGGTTTGTCACATTTTAAACAGGACAGATTAGACTGTTACATGTATTCCTGGGAAACAGACACGATTGCCTTTTTCTCCACAGGGTGAAAAACGTCCACAACATTCTTATAGATTGTACACTCGGATATTTGTGGACCAATGAAAACAGTGTCAATGAGTCAGTCATTATATTTTATAACTTTTATTCACAACTTCTCTAGAAAAACAATTATTTACTTTATTCGTAAAAAATCTTGGCGAAAAAATTAAAATTTTGAGATCAAACAATTGGTCTGAATACAGGATTTCTCGAAATATTGAAAAGATAATGGAATCAAACATCAATTCGAGTCCAAACCATAATAGAATGGAGTACCTGAATGGGCAAACCGACCATTAACCGAAATTTCTGGGTGTTTTTAATTGAATCCAAATTTCCAGAGTTCTCATGGGCCGAAATAGGACATACAGTATTCTATTTACGTAATCACTGCCCAACCAATTTGAACCAAAAATGAAAAATTATGGACTGGTAAAAAGTAAGAGATCAGTAATTTACGAATCATTGCTAGCGCTGCGTTTGTTCTAAGTAAAGGGCTCAGGAAAGATAAATTTGTTCCAAAGAGTGAAAGGTTTATTATAATCATGTATGCAGATGAGGCAAAGGAATATCGTCTTTGGAAAAAGGGATCATGTTTAGTGATAAAAGGCAGAGATTTTCGATTTATTGAAAAGTATCCGGAAATAATTAATAAAAGGGGCGATGCTGTAGTAAATGCAGACATGCTCCATGATTAAGAATATGACGCTGCTATCCAAGCAAAACAGGCAAAGCAAACTGCAAAAAAATAGGTTACATCAAACTGCACTGAAGACGATAATCTGAATGAACTACAGAAATTGAGGAAAATATCCTAGATGAAAACAACGAAGAATGAGTGTGAGGTTATAAATATAGGGGAACCTAGTCAGGAAAACAGAGCGAAAACAGTATGGGGACACCGGCTGGAATGTATCGAACAGGGCGTAAAGCGGCTGATGAAGGTGTAAGTTGCCGTAAAACATCGGAAAAGTCTTATACAAATTAAAAAAGGAATCTTATCATGAAGATCTTGAACCTAAAATTATCAAGAGGCTACAGAATCCTCTAATCACAAGGAGTTATTGCCCACACTGAAGGAAGAGTACAAGTCGTTGATGGATAACAGAACTTTTAGAATTCGTGGACAGGCTAATAAATCGAGATTTAATTGGATGTAAATGTTTGGCATGGATTATAATGAAACCACCTCTAGAGTTACCCGAAAAAGTTCAATAAGCCTACTCTTTGGTTGTTTTTATGAAACAAGCCGAAGGATTTATAGCAAAGAATAACTGTAATAAAGTATGTAAACTTAAAAGGCAATATATGGCTTAAAACAATCTGGGAGGCAATTGAATTTAAGGCTGGACAAAAAACCTAAATTTTTTTTTCCAAATCTAATTATGATAAATGCATTTACTTTTACAAAAATGGAAATAAATTTACTATTATTGCTGTATATGTAGACGATATGATCCCGGCCACAAACGACGATGATTTTATAGTATCTCTGAAACAGCAGTTGAGCTAAGTATTTAAGATGTGGGACTTACGCGAACCCAAGCAGGTTATTGGAATGTACGTGGAACGTAATAAACAAGCCGGAGCTGTAGAAATCTCACAACGTGCATATATTATGAGCCTATCAAGAAAATATAACATCAAATCTTCCCATGCAGTTCCTTCTACAAAAAAAGCTTAAATTAAAAAGGCATGAAGAGTTAGCAGTTGATGTCACTAAACATAAGGAGTTATTTGGATCAATAATATACATACCTAATTGTGTATTCTAGTTTAACCAAAAGTCAAGATATCATTATTGGAAAGCAGCCGTTGCAGCTCTCGAATATTTGAAGTCAACCGAAATGCTGAAGCACGGATACGTAGATGCGAGTTATGCTGAAGACATAAATAATCGAAAAGCACACAGTGGGTTCATATTCATCTTTGGTAGAGCCGCGGTTTACTGGGAGTTGAGAAAGCAAAGTGTAATTGCAAAGTCAAGTGCGAAAGCAGAAAATATTGCTATGACTAGTGTCGCAAAGGAGGCGTATTACTTTAGATAACTGCTTGAAGAATTGGACCTGGGCTCAAGTGAGGCAATGACAGTTAGAATGTGCAATGCCTTATGAGATGTGAAGGACAACATTCCAAAACAAAGTGGATACGTGGACATAACGAAATACGACACAAAAACAAATCACACACAAAACTAAACCTATACGGAATGGTGACACGCTACACCGTGCCAGTTCAAAACGTTGAACAAACCCAGTCATAAACAATGAACGGTTCTGACACTATGTCACTACAATGGATGTAGCAGTTGGACCTTAGAATAAATAGAAAACGTATGTAGTAAGCGTAATGAATTCTGGTTGTGTTGGTAGTCTATGATTTACATGTATTTACACGCCGCCCTATTCTAAACAACACGTCAATTTGCAAAAAATAAACAAAGGTAAAATATGTTCTTTTTCTACTTTATTTTGAAATAATTCACATAATTAATTTATATAAATCTTTGTTTCTATTAACAAAAATGATAATTAGATAGTGCAGTTGTCTGAAACATGATTTTCCTAGCTTTTAATCCAATTATATTTGCAAGCACTGACCGAACACTTCATTTCTATTTTTTTAATTGATATATAGATTTTAACAGACACTAGTGGCACTTTAAAACTTTGCACTAAATAAAATTCAAAGATAAATAGTTTAAAAAAAAAATCAGTTTCCGTACATTTGTAAAATTTCAAAAAAGAATTTTCAATTGAGTAAACCTGTTCACAAAACAAAAGCACATTTGACAATCATGGCTCAATTTTGATAACATGGTCCCTCGCATCTCATTTACTCCTATGTGTGATGTCCTGCTCTTAAAATAATTAGGCTCATGTACACGATTTATACACGATTCAGCCATTCCTGTTTGCTATATATTCTAAGAGTTAAACCCACGAACTAGGCTGATCTCCGCAGGGAGCAGTTCTTGAGTAGAGTGGACCAAACACATCCATGCAGTCCGTACGTCATAAAAATAGGAATACGTGGACATATCAAAGTACGAGACTAAGACACAAACTTGTCGTTTGTTCTCCCGGTTGCAGCACCTAAGTAACTCAGTAGTAAACAGGCGCTTTACATATTAATTACCATGCTAGGTTACTTATTATCGTAATCGTGGATTGTTCCACTAAGCGCTCATCGCAGCCAGCTGTTAGGCTAATCAGAAAAATAACCGACAAATGCCGAACAATATCATGCGAGGTTATTGTTTAGCAATTGCTGATTACTTCGCTAGAATACCTTTGGCTGTTGGAAGAATCTTACCCATATTAATTCATAACATCAGTTCCTTTCATTCCACTTTTATTTTTATCCCTTTTTGTTGTCTTTTATGGTTGCAGTGAACCACCGTTCATTAAGCTTTTGTTTACAATATAATGACATATATATATAATAATTTAAATTAGCATAAATCCCTACTAAGCTGGCTTTAAAACTAGACCGTCTCGAACGGCGCAGCCAAGAGAAAGAATAACAAAATATAGACTACTAAAAAAATATGATACCAAAATCTTAATTTTATTAAATTTTGCAAAAAATTATTAAATTTTGCAAAAAAAAAATTATTTTTTATTTATTTATTAAATTATGCAAAAAATTATTAAATTTTGCAAAAAAATGCAACTGCTGGTTTATATGTGATCTGTGTCCATGAAATTTTCATGGAGCAGCATGACGAAACGTTGTACGGCAGGTGGGGCACCAGTTGTCCAACACCGTAAGTCACATAATTAAGCCACCGTAGTGCTTAAGTGAGGTACTAGAGGGTGCTCTCCATTAATCGGTGTAAATGAAGCATTGTGTTGTTGTGTTCTTTGTGCATTTGGGTATTTGTGTGCTTGTGGGTGTGTGGTTTTGTTTGTTTGTTTTTCTGTTTTTGTCTTTCCGCCATATCTCCTATATATCTGTCCCGCGTAGCGGGACAGTGCATTGTCCTGCATAGCAGGAGCCACGGAGCTCGTAAGAAGTTTTACTAAACTAGCAAACGTTCAGTTTGCTTCATTGTGTACATTTCAATGTACAATGTTTAAACTACTCTATTACTTATTGTCAGATTTTTATTTACTAGATACACCCTATCTCAGTATCTTATTATAAATGTTTCCCGATCATATGATTATTCATTTTCTTGTACAATGTCATTCTTGACATAGCACATGATTTTGAACACGCACATATGTGACTGTTTTGTGCTCTTGGGGAGACTCTCTTTCTCATTTTGTTGCTCACCAAGGATTCATCTAACCTACTTCCCTTTCAGTGGGTCATTCACAAATATCACTGAAGCAATATAAGTAAAAAACATCATATAATAAAAATTAAAGTAAATGTAAATAAATAAAAAATAAAATAAAATAAAATAAAAGTATACAGAAACTCTAAATTCCATGACTGTTTTCCGCAACATTATCTCTTTTTAATCCTATTACTTACCTCCATTCTCCCTGTTTTAATTATTATTGGTTAGTATCGGTGTGATTACCCTCCCGAGCACACTATCGATGCTAGCACCGTCATTGGAGCCTTGGTTCGCTATATACTGTTGTGACCAATGGACATTATAAGCTATGTCCAAAGCTCCTGATTAGTGCCAGATTCGATACCGCTCTTTTCTAGGAGCTAAAAAATTATTAAATTTTGCAAAAAATGCAAGTGCTGGTTTATATGTCATCTGTGTCCATGAAATTTTCATTAAATTTTAGAAAAAAATGCAAGTGCTGGTTTATATGTCATCTGTGTCCATGAAATTTTCATGGAGCAGCATGGCGAAACGTTGTACGGCAGGTGGGGCACCAGTTGTCCAGCGCCGTAAGTCACATAATTTAGTCACCGTAGTGCTTAAGTGAGGTGATAGAGGGAGCTCTCCATTAATCGGTGTAAATGAAGCATTGTGTTGTTGTGTTCTTTTGTACATTTGTGTATTTATGTGCTTGTGTGTGTGTTTTTTTTGTGTTTGTTTTTCTGTTTTTGTCTTTCCCCCATATCTCCTATATAGCTGTCCTGCGTAGCAGGACAGTGCATTGTGCTATAAGAAGACAAAAAACTAAATGCGTTCTTCGCATCACGTCATGGTTAAGCAAAAATTTAGGGGTTTCAGGTTTTAAGGGGATGCCATGTAGGCTCCTATTTGGCTATACTTTACCAGTTTCACTCCAGCCACGGAGCTCGTCAGAAGTTTTACTAAACTAGCAAACGTTCAGTTTGCTTTATTGTGTACATTTCAATGTACAATGTTTAAACTACTCTATTACTTACTGTCAGATTTTTATTTTCTAGATACACCCTATCCCAGTATCTTACTTTAAATGTTTCCCGATCATATGATTATTCATTTTCTTGTACAATATCATTCTTGACATAGCACATGATTTTGAACACGCATATATGTGACTGTTTTGTGCTCTTGGGGAGACTCTCTTTCTCATTTTGTTGCACACCAAGGATTCATCTAACCTACTTCCCTTTCAGTGGGTCATTCACAAATATCACTGAAGCAATATAAGTAAAAAACATCATATAATGAAAAGTAACGTAAATGTAAATGTACATAAATAAAAAATAAACTAAAAGTACACACAAACTCTAAATTCCATGATTGTTTTCCGCAACATTATCTCTTTCTAATCCTATTACTTACCTCCATTCTCCCTGTTTTAATTATTAATACTATTTTCTTGTATATTCACTACTTTACTTTACACTATTTTCTTTAGTTCAAATTAAAATTCAAAATACCGTGACCTGTCTCGCAACGTAACGTGTTGCTTGTCCCGCGCGACATTCACGACTGTTGGCTTCCGTTAAGGTTACTTTTATTAATTGTTAGTCTTTGTGGTGTCTGATATGTCTTCGTCCCCCATTCTGTCAAGTCCACGTATCCCGACTTCTTATGGAGTACCGATTGCATGTATATGTTGGCCCATATGGGTTCAACTGCTACATCCATATGGTGTCACTATACACCGGGACTCTTCAAGGTTTTTGACCGACTGAGTCGTTCAATGTTTTAACCAGAGCGGTGTGGCGTGCCACCATTACGTATAGGTCTCTGTTACCTGTTTTGTGTGCGTCTGTTTTAGTTTAGTGTGTGTTCATCCACCATTCATGGTTGCTCTCTCGTCTTACCATTGCTCTTTCACTATCTCTGCAGTGCTGGGTGTTTGGTTAGTATCGGTGGGATTAACCTCCCGAGCACACTATCGATGCTAGCACCGTCATTGGAGCCTTGGTTCGCTATATACTGTGACCAATGGACATTATAAGCTATGTCCAAAGCTCCTGATTAGTGCCAGATTCGATACCGCTCTTTTATAGGAGCTAAAAAATTATTAAATTTTGCAAAAATATGCAAGTGCTGGTTTATATGACATCTGTGTCCATGACATTTTCATGGAGCAGTATGACGAAACATTGTACGGCAGGTGGGCACTAGTTGTCCAGCGCCGTAAGTCACACAGTTTAGCCACCGTAGTCCTTAAGTGAGCTACTAGAGGGAGCTCTCCATTAATCGGTGTAAATGAAGCATTGTGTTGTTGTATTCTTTGTGCATTTGTGTATTTGTGTGCTTGTGTGTGTGTGTTTTTGTGTGTTTGTTTTTCTGTTTTTGTCTTTCCCCCATATCTCCTATATATCTGTACCGCAAAATGTAATAATTATTATCTGTCTGTCACTGGATTATATCTCTTTAAGCGTAACAGGTAGACAGTTAAAATTTTCACAGAGTGTATTGCCACTATTAGAACAAGTAATACAAATAAAAGCGGCCCCCATACAAGAAACGTTATTTTTTCGGCCTTTTTCCTCGTTTTATTCTCATTCATCATTATTATCTTAAGTAGGCATTTTCCTTTCAAACGACCGCATTATTAATATTTTTCAAATAACGGCATTATTTTTTCACATGACGCCTACTCTCATTTGAAAAAATATATAAAACATACATAGTGTTAAATTTTGTACGATGGTACGGAACCCTTCGTGCGAGAGTCCGACTAGAACTTTCGGATATGTGATTTAAACCAGGATTTGATACCACCCCAGTAAATATCTGCTAACACAGAAGAAGAGGGGTTTTCACATGAAAAGTGGAAGGATTTGGGCGCTACGTGTTCTTTCGCGCTTGCTGGATAGATCACGAAATCAGTAAAAGGAAACGATAGAAACAGACATAATAATATGCATATTATTATTGCCGATACCACACACTATTCTAAACAAAAGATTGAGTATTATGCAATGTATGTATGTATAATATCTTTTAAATTAAACCTACGTCACTTAGAATAGATAACATTACATACCGATCCAATAATGAATGTAAGTATGTATGTATAAATCTTTCAATTTAAATTTATGTCATCTCAAATAGATAGTATTACGTACAGAACCAATGCACTGTAAAGCCATGACCACAGGCAAGGATAATAAACATTTATCGGAACGATAAACGAAAGAAATGTTATGGTCGTAGCGTGGTGTATATAACAATATCCTACACTGAGCTAAATACATGTATGAGCGACCCGTAGCAGCATGAAGTGGGCGCGAACAGTCTTCTGATGGAGATCGAAACGTTCCGAACGCACCCAATCGAGAGTCGAAAGGGGACTGGGGAAAAAGGAAAGGAAGAAGAAGAAGGGTCAGATGACGGAAAGAATGGAAAGATAAAATAAATGTGGTGTGAAAAAGATTTTTTTTTGAGTTGAGGTGAGCAAAAGACAAGTTGGGAACGAAAAGAAAATCGAGGAATAATCGCAGCATCCGAAGGGGATCGTGCGAAACAAATAAAGTTTTTACCAGGGTGTACAGCAGGAGATAGCAAGGCAGGCATAAAAAGGGTGCTCTAGCGTGGCAAACCAAAAAAGACCACAAGTTTCCACAGTTGAAGATCTAAATCGGCATTCTCGGAAGAGGTCAAGAAGAAGAAAGGGAACATGGAAGATTCCATAATCAAATTTGTCCCGGCGGCGGGCTCCGCTGACACAATAAAAGTTGAGGAAAGCGTCGTATGTACAATTGCGGCTCGAGAAGCCTACCCAAAATGAAAAACTTCCCTGAAGGAATCTCAATAGAACTGAGGCTAGAGGTATTTCATGCAGCCACAAGCCAACGGAAAAAGCAGTATTACAACTACATATTGGGATGCTGAACTCGCCAAAGCGATAAACAGTTAGTGTATATAAAACCTAATAACTTCAATTAGCATTTATTTTATTCTAATCTTGATAACAAGGTAATTACAGTAGAATTTTAAAAGTATTTATTTACACGGTGTCAGGATAAGACGATGGAATTCCGATTCATAGGAAAGTTTCGCTAAAGTGCGATAACTTTTAAATATAGGCGACAACCAAAACCATTGATCTTCAAAACGATTAGCTGCAATGTCTAATTTTGAAATAACTGCTGTGTTTTACAAGTAAAAGTTTTTGTAAAAGGATCAAAAGAAGGAAGAGAAATTGATTTCTCGTCGATCTCAGGGAATCCGTCA
>OZ005742.1:197112757-197135257 GCA_963930735.1 Dioctria linearis
CGGCTATCGCAATCGACAGAATATTAAAATCGAAGAGCAGGAAACGTGAACTATGTGTAATACTCAGATCTGATTAAAATTCCTTTTTGTTTCTTCAATAGATCCTTATGTAGAATTAGAACCACGCGAACACGTGAAAATTATGTAGAATTAAAACCACGCGAACACGTGGAAATTATGTGGAATTAAAATCACGCGAATACGTGAAAATTTTTGTTTTTCGTTCAACCTCAATGGCAACCAAGGCTATGTTCTTTTGTCAGTGGCCTAACATATATTAGGTAGGATTTTTGTTAATTGTACACGCTTAACGAATAGCAAGAGAACTTTTGTGAAATAGAATGAATTTATAACGTCATGCAACGCTAAGTGTTTTTGACTTTCTTCTCCTTTCTCCTGGAGCCCTCCATAGGATGAAGGTCGCATAGGTTCACTTCTCCACTGCTCTTTCAGGTCAACAAAGGGATACTGTTAAATATCGCCCGCAGTATCACAGAGTGGTTGGGGCAACGACGATGGAAGGCAGAACATCTCCGCCTTCCCACTGGATGAAGGTAATTGATGTAAGGGTCTCTTCAGGACCGAATGTGTGCCGGCGTTTTTTTTTTTTGTAATCAGGCACTAATTCTTTTTGTATCTGGCAGGCGGCAGCGGCAGGCTTTCGTGGAACGTCGTCACACTCTCCGCCAATAGCCGAAGCTAGCTAGCGTATCGCCCTGTAGTCAACGCTGTCCGCCGAGTGATCTGTCAGCTCATGGCGGCAGTCGGGACTTCACGTCCAAGTCAATCACTCAACATAGTTCCATAGTAGTTACGCTATAAGAGTTCTGCCACACTTTTTCCATACAAAAAGTGTCCGGAAAATTCCAACTATTTTGGTGGTCCGTACTGGGCTCTGGGCCTTTGGGGGACTCCGTCTAGTGGTCTACGTCACAGAGCCTGCCGGGGGAATCCCTTTCCTACTGTCTGGCTGACCAGGGGATGACGTTATCTGGTTGGCTGATCCCCGTCAGCTGATCAAGCTCTGTCTTAGCTGATTTTTAATAAAAAAATGCTGGCTTTTGCTGGAATCGAACCGTGAACGCTTGGTTTTGTAAGATCCGAGGCGCTCTACCATCAGGCCATGGAGGTGATGTGTGAATGTTGTTTAAACTTGCTATATACGCATAGAGTTGTGGGGACAGAGCCATCGGGAAACTTTTTCGAGGCTGGGCACACACACACACACACACACACACACACACACACACACACACACACACACACACACGCACACACACACACACACACACACACACACACATACATACATACACACACACACACACACACACACACACACACACACACACACACACACACACACACACACACACACACACACACACACACACACACACACACACACACACACACACATACACACACACACACACACACACACACACACACACACACACACACACACACACACACACACACACACACACACACACACACACACACACACACACACACACACCGTATTGCATATTAATCGGTGTAAATGAAGCATTGTGTTGTTGTATTCTTTGTGCATTTGTGTATTTGTGTGCTTGTGTGTGTGTGTTTTTGTGTGTTTGCTTTTCTGTTTTTGTCTTTCCCCCATATCTCCTATATATCTGTCCCGCAAAATGTAATAATTATTATCTGTCTGTCGCTGGATTATATCTCTTTAAGCGTAACAGGTAGACAGTTAAAATTTTCACAGAGTGTATTGCCACTATTAGAACAAGTAATACAAATAAAAGCGGCCCCCATACAAGAAACGTGATTTTTTCGGCCTTTTTCCTCGTTTTATTCTCATTCATCATTATTATCTTAAGTAGGCATTTTCCTTTCAAACGACAGCATTATTATTATTTTTCAAATAACGACATTATTTTTTCACATGACGCCTACTCTCATTTGAAAAAATAATAAAACATACATAGTGTTAAATTTTGTACGATGGTACGGAACCCTTCGTGCGGGAGTCCGACTAGAACTTTCGGATATGTGATTTAAACCAGGATTTGATACCACCCCAGTAAATATCTGCTAACACAGAAGAAGAGGGGTTCAACATGAAAAGTGGATGGATTTGGGCGCTACGTGTTCTTTCGCGCTTGCTGGATAGATCACGAAATCAGTAAAAGGAAACGATAGAAACAGACATAATAATATGCATATTATTATTGCCGATACCACACACTATTCTAAACAAAAGATTGAGTATTATGCAATGTATGTATGTATAATATCTTTTAAATTAAACCTACGTCACTTAGAATAGATAACATTACATACCGATCCAATAATGAATGTAAGTATGTATGCATAAATCTTTCAATTTAAATTTATGTCATCTCAAATAGATAGTATTACGTACCGAACCAATGCATTGTAAAGCCATGACCACAGACAAGGATAATAAACATTTATCGGAACGATAAACGAAAGAAATGTTATGGTCGTAGCGTGGTGTATATAGCAATATGCTACACTGAGCTAAATACATGTATGAGCGACCCGTAGCAGCATGAAGTGGGCGCGAACAGTCTTCTGATGGAGATCGAAACGTTCCGAACGCACCCAATCGAGAGTCGAAAGGGGACTGGGGAAAAAGGAAAGGAAGAAGAAGAAGGGTCAGATGACGGAAAGAATGGAAAGATAAAATAAATGTGGTGTGAAAAAGATTTTTTTTTGAGTTGAGGTGAGCAAAAGACAAGTTGGGAACGAAAAGAAATCGAGGAATAATCGCAGCATCCGAAGGGGATCGTGCGAAACAAACAAATTTTTTACCAGGGTGTACAGCAGGAGATAGCAAGGCAGGCATAAAAAGGGTGCTCTAGCGTGGCAAACCAAAAAAGACCACAAGTTTCCACAGTTGAAGATCTAAATCGGCATTCTCGGAAGAGGTCAAGAAGAAGAAAGGGAACATGGAAGATTCCATAATCAAATTTGTCCCGGCGGCGGGCTCCGCTGACACAATAAAAGTTGAGGAAAGCGTCGTATGTACCATTGCGGCTCGAGAAGCCTACCCAAAATGAAAAACTTCCCTGAAGGAATCTCAATAGAACTGAGGCTAGAGGTATTTCATGCAGCCACAAGCCAACGGAAAAAGCAGTATTACAACTACATATTGGGGTGCTGAACTCGCCAAAGCGATAAACAGTTAGTGTATATAAAACCTAATAACTTCAATTAGCATTTATTTTATTCTAATCTTGATAACAAGGTAATTACAGTAGAATTTTAAAAGTATTTATTTGCACGGTGTCAGGATAAGACGATGGAATTCCGATTCATATGAAAGTTTCGCTAAAGTGCGATAACTTTTAAATATAGGCCACAACCAAAGCCATTGATCTTCAAAACGATTAGCTGCAATGTCTAATTTTGAAATAACTGCTGTGTTTTACAAGTAAAAGTTTTTGTAAAAGGATCAAAAGAAGGAAGAGAAATTGATTTCTCGTCGATCTCAGGGAATCCGTCATCGTTGTTTTCTTGTATTTCTTAGCTGACTGGTTGGTCAATTGATCGCCCCCCCCCCACCTCATACACCTATAAATATATGAAAATAATGTGTTGATTATTCATATAGCAGCAATAAACGGAACATCCACGGAGGCGCCTCTGCGATGGACCACAACATGATAATGTAAGTGATTACTAAATTTTTGTCTTTTATTCTTGAATATTCGCTATTTTCATATATATATATATATATATATTTTTTGAATCATGAACGGGTAGCTGCACATGCATAGTGATATAACAGAACAGGTTAATTTTCAATTGACATAAAAACAAGAGATATTTGTTTATTTAAAAGGAAAGAATTTGCCGATTAATTTGGAATCGAGCTTTTAATTAAAACTTAAACTTCGAATATTTTCCAGTTGGTTTTTTTTTATCGGCACCAGACATTAAATGAATTTTTTTTTTGGACATTAGTCCTCAATTTATGATATCAGCAGTCCACCACTGGAAAGATTTCGAAAGGAAAATTTTTTGATTTGACTTCGTGTTAACAAAGAAAGTAACATTTATGCAATGCAATTAATTATAAAATAACACATCAAGTAGATAGACCACGGCTATCGCAATCGACAGAATATTAAAATCGAAGAGCAGGAAACGTGAACTATGTGTAATACTCAGATCTGATTAAAATTCCTTTTTGTTTCTTCAATAGATCCTTATGTAGAATTAGAACCACGCGAACACGTGAAAATTATGTAGAATTAAAACCACGCGAACACGTGGAAATTATGTGGAATTAAAATCACGCGAATACGTGAAAATTTTTGTTTTTCGTTCAACCTCAATGGCAACCAAGGCTATGTTCTTTTGTCAGTGGCCTAACATATATTAGGTAGGATTTTTGTTAATTGTACACGCTTAACGAATAGCAAGAGAACTTTTGTGAAATAGAATGAATTTATAACGTCATGCAACGCTAAGTGTTTTTGACTTTCTTCTCCTTTCTCCTGGAGCCCTCCATAGGATGAAGGTCGCATAGGTTCACTTCTCCACTGCTCTTTCAGGTCAACAAAGGGATACTGTTAAATATCGCCCGCAGTATCACAGAGTGGTTGGGGCAACGACGATGGAAGGCAGAACATCTCCGCCTTCCCACTGGATGAAGGTAATTGATGTAAGGGTCTCTTCAGGACCGAATGTGTGCCGGCGTTTTTTTTTTTTTGTAATCAGGCACTAATTCTTTTTGTATCTGACAGGCGGCAGCGGCAGGCTTTCGTGGAACGTCGTCACACTCTCCGCCAATAGCCGAAGCTAGCTAGCGTATCGCCCTGTAGTCAACGCTGTCCGCCGAGTGATCTGTCAGCTCATGGCGGCAGTCGGGACTTCACGTCCAAGTCAATCACTCAACATAGTTCCATAGTAGTTACGCTATAACAGTTCTGCCACACTTTTTCCATACAAAAAGTGTCCGGAAAATTCCAACTATTTTGGTGGTCCGTACTGGGCTCTGGGCCTTTGGGGGACTCCGTCTAGTGGTCTACGTCACAGAGACTGCCGGGGGAATCCCTTTCCTACTGTCTGGCTGACCAGGGGATGACGTTATCTGGTTGGCTGATCCCCGTCAGCTGATCAAGCTCTGTCTTAGCTGATTTTTAATAAAAAAATGCTGGCTTTTGCTGGAATCGAACCGTGAACGCTTGGTTTTGTAAGATCCGAGGCGCTCTACCATCAGGCCATGGAGGTGATGTGTGAATGTTGTTTAAACTTGCTATATACGCATAGAGTTGTGGGGACAGAGCCATCGGGAAACTTTTTCGAGGCTGGACACACACACACACACACACACACACACACACACACACACACACACACACACACACACACACACACACACACACACACACACACACACACACACACACACACACACACACATATATATATATATATATATATATATATATATATATATATATATATATATATATATATATATATATATATATATATATATATACACACACACACACACACACACACACACACACACACACACACACACACACACACACACACACACACACACACACACACACACACACACACACACACACACACACACACACACACACACACACACACACACACACACACACCACCTCATACACCGTATTGCATATTAATCGGTGTAAATGAAGCATTGTGTTGTTGTATTCTTTGTGCATTTGTGCATTTGTGTGCTTGTGTGTGTGTGTTTTTGTGTGTTTGCTTTTCTGTTTTTGTCTTTCCCCCATATCTCCTATATATCTGTCCCGCAAAATGTAATAATTATTATCTGTCTGTCGCTGGATTATATCTCTTTAAGCGTAACAGGTAGACAGTTAAAATTTTCACAGAGTGTATTGCCACTATTAGAACAAGTAATACAAATAAAAGCGGCCCCCATACAAGAAACGTGATTTTTTCGGCCTTTTTCCTCGTTTTATTCTCATTCATCATTATTATCTTAAGTAGGCATTTTCCTTTCAAACGACAGCATTATTATTATTTTTCAAATAACGACATTATTTTTTCACATGACGCCTACTCTCATTTGAAAAAATAAATAAAACATACATAGTGTTAAATTTTGTACGATGGTACGGAACCCCTTCGTGCGGGAGTCCGACTAGAACTTTCGGATATGTGATTTAAACCAGGATTTGATACCACCCCAGTAAATATCTGCTAACACAGAAGAAGAGGGGTTCAACATGAAAAGTGGAAGGATTTGGGCGCTACGTGTTCTTTCGCGCTTGCTGGATAGATCACGAAATCAGTAAAAGGAAACGATAGAAACAGACATAATAATATGCATATTATTATTGCCGATACCACACACATTTCTAAACAAAAGATTGAGTATTATGCAATGTATGTATGTATAATATCTTTTAAATTAAACCTACGTCACTTAGAATAGATAACATTATACCGATCCAATAATGAATGTAAGTATGTATGTATAAATCTTTCAATTTAAATTTATGTCATCTCAAATAGATAGTATTACGTACCGAACCAATGCACTGTAAAGCCATGACCACAGACAAGGATAATAAACATTTATCGGAACGATAAACGAAAGAAATGTTATGGTCGTAGCGTGGTGTATATAGCAATATGCTACACTGAGCTAAATACATGTATGAGCGACCCGTAGCAGCATGAAGTGGGCGCGAACAGTCTTCTGATGGAGATCGAAACGTTCCGGAACGCACCCAATCGAGAGTCGAAAGGGGACTGGGGAAAAAGGAAAGGAAGAAGAAGAAGGGTCAGATGACGGAAAGAATGGAAAGATAAAATAAATGTGGTGTGAAAAAGATTTTTTTTTGAGTTGAGGTGAGCAAAAGACAAGTTGGGAACGAAAAGAAAATCGAGGAATAATCGCAGCATCCGAAGGGGATCGTGCGAAACAAATAAATTTTTTACCAGGGTGTACAGCAGGAGATAGCAAGGCAGGATAAAAAGGGTGCTCTAGCGTGGCAAACCAAAAAAGACCACAAGTTTCCACAGTTGAAGATTTAAATCGGCATTCTCGGAAGAGGTCAAGAAGAAGAAAGGGAAAATGGAAGATTCCATAATCAAATTTGTCCCGGCGGCGGGCTCCGCTGACACAATAAAAGTTGAGGAAAGCGTCCGTATGTACAATTGCGGCTCGAGAAGCCTACCCAGAATGAAAAACTTCCCTGAAGGAATCTCAATAGAACTGAGGCTAGAGGTATTTCATGCAGCCACAAGCCAACGGAAAAAGCAGTATTACAACTACATATTGGGGTGCTGAACTCGCCAAAGCGATAAACAGTTAGTGTATATAAAACCTAATAACTTCAATTAGCATTTATTTTATTCTAATCTTGATAACAAGGTAATTACAGTAGAATTTTAAAAGTATTTATTTACACGGTGTCAGGATAAGACGATGGAATTCCGATTCATATGAAAGTTTCGCTAAAGTGCGATAACTTTTAAATATAGGCCACAACCAAAACCATTGATCTTCAAAACGATTAGCTGCAATGTCTAATTTTGAAATAACTGCTGTGTTTTACAAGTAAAAGTTTTTGTAAAAGGATCAAAAGAAGGAAGAGAAATTGATTTCTCGTCGATCTCAGGAATCCGTCATCGTTGTTTTCTTGTATTTCTTAGCTGACTGGTTGGTCAATTGATCGCCCCCCCCACCTCATACACCTATAAATATATGAAAATAATGTGTTGATTATTCATATAGCAGCAATAAACGGAACATCCACGGAGGCGCCTCTGCGATGGACCACAACATGATAATGTAAGTGATTACTAAATTTTTGTCTTTTATTCTTGAATATTCGCTATTTTCATATATATATGTAACAGGTAGACAGTTAAAATTTTCACAGGGTGTATTGCCACTATTAGAACAAGTAATACAAATAAAAGCGGCCCCCATACAAGAAACGTGATTTTTTCGGCCTTTTTCCTCGTTTTATTCTCATTCATCATTATTATCTTAAGTAGGCATTTTCCTTTCAAACGACAGCATTATTATTATTTTTCAAATAACGACATTATTTTTTCACATGACGCCTACTCTCATTTGAAAAAATAAATAAAACATACATAGTGTTAAATTTTGTACGATGGTACGGAACCCTTCGTGCGGGAGTCCGACTAGAACTTTCGGATATGTGATTTAAACCAGGATTTGATACCACCCCAGTAAATATCTGCTAACACAGAAGAAGAGGGGTTCAACATGAAAAGTGGAAGGATTTGGGCGCTACGTGTTCTTTCGCGCTTGCTGGATTGATCACGAAATCAGTAAAAGGAAACGATAGAAACAGACATAATAATATGCATATTATTATTGCCGATACCACACACTATTCTAAACAAAAGATTGAGTATTATGCAATGTATGTATGTATAATATCTTTTAAATTAAACCTACGTCACTTAGAATAGATAACATTACATACCGATCCAATAATGAACGTAAGTATGTATGTATAAATCTTTCAATTTAAATTTATGTCATCTCAAATAGATAGTATTACGTACCGAACCAATGCACTGTAAAGCCATGACCACAGACAAGGATAATAAACATTTATCGGAACGATAAACGAAAGAAATGTTATGGTCGTAGCGTGGTGTATATAGCAATATGCTACACTGAGCTAAATACATGTATGAGCGACCCGTAACAGCATGAAGTGGGCGCGAACAGTCTTCTGATGGAGATCGAAACGTTCCGAACGCACCCAATCGAGAGTCGAAAGGGGACTGGGGAAAAAGGAAAGGAAGAAGAAGAAGGGTCAGATGACGGAAAGAATGGAAAGATAAAATAAATGTGGTGTGAAAAAGATTTTTTTTTGAGTTGAGGTGAGCAAAAGACAAGTTGGGAACGAAAAGAAAATCGAGGAATAATCGCAGCATCCGAAGGGGATCGTGCGAAACAAATAAATTTTTTACCAGGGTGTACAGCAGGAGATAGCAAGGCAGGCATAAAAAGGGTGCTCTAGCGTGGCAAACCAAAAAAGACCACAAGTTTCCACAGTTGAAGATCTAAATCGGCATTCTCGGAAGAGGTCAAGAAGAAGAAAGGGAACATGCTCTAGCGTGGCAAACCAAAAAAGACCACAAGTTTCCACAGTTGAAGATCTAAATCGGCATTCTCGGAAGAGGTCAAGAAGAAGAAAGGGAACATGGAAGATTCCATAATCAAATTTGTCCCGGCGGCGGGCTCCGCTGACACAATAAAAGTTGAGGAAAGCGTCGTATGTACAATTGCGGCTCGAGAAGCCTACCCAAAATGAAAAACTTCCCTGAAGGAATCTCAATAGAACTGAGGCTAGAGGTATTTCATGCAGCCACAAGCCAACGGAAAAAGCAGTATTACAACTACATATTGGGGTGCTGAACTCGCCAAAGCGATAAACAGTTAGTGTATATAAAACCTAATAACTTCAATTAGCATTTATTTTATTCTAATCTTGATAACAAGGTAATTACAGTAGAATTTTAAAAGTATTTATTTGCACGGTGTCAGGATAAGACGATGGAATTCCGATTCATATGAAAGTTTCGCTAAAGTGCGATAACTTTTAAATATAGGCCACAACCAAAGCCATTGATCTTCAAAACGATTAGCTGCAATGTCTAATTTTGAAATAACTGCTGTGTTTTACAAGTAAAAGTTTTTGTAAAAGGATCAAAAGAAGGAAGAGAAATTGATTTCTCGTCGATCTCAGGGAATCCGTCATCGTTGTTTTCTTGTATTTCTTAGCTGACTGGTTGGTCAATTGATCGCCCCCCCCACCTCATACATCTATAAATATATGAAAATAATGTGTTGATTATTCATATAGCAGCAATAAACGGAACATCCACGGAGGCGCCTCTGCGATGGACCACAACATGATAATGTAAGTGATTACTAAATTTTTGTCTTTTATTCTTGAATATTCGCTATTTTCATATATATATATATATATATCTTTTTTGAATCATGAACGGGTAGCTGCACATGCATAGTGATATAACAGAACAGGTTAATTTTCAATTGACATAAAAACAAGAGATATTTGTTTATTTAAAAGGAAAGAATTTTCCGATTAATTTGGAATCGAGCTTTTAATTAAAACTTAAACTTCGAATATTTTCCAGTTGGTTTTTTTTTATCGGCACCAGACATTAAATGAATTTTTTTTTTGGACATTAGTCCTCAATTTACGATATCAGCAGTCCACCACTGGAAAGATTTCGAAAGGAAAATTTTTTGATTTGACTTCGTGTTAACAAAGAAAGTAACATTTATGCAATGCAATTAATTATAAAATAACACATCAAGTAGATAGACCACGGCTATCGCAATCGACAGAATAATAATAATAAGTAATACTCAGATCTGATTAAAATTCCTTTTTGTTTCTTCAATAGATCCTTATGTAGAATTAGAACCACGCGAACACGTGAAAATTATGTAGAATTAAAACCACGCGAACACGTGGAAATTATGTGGAATTAAAATCACGCGAATACGTGAAAATTTTTGTTTTTCGTTCAACCTCAATGGCAACCAAGGCTATGTTCTTTTGTCAGTGGCCTAACATATATTAGGTAGGATTTTTGTTAATTGTACACGCTTAACGAATAGCAAGAGAACTTTTGTGAAATAGAATGAATTTATAACGTCATGCAACGCTAAGTGTTTTTGACTTTCTTCTCCTTTCTCCTGGAGCCCTCCATAGGATGAAGGTCGCATAGGTTCACTTCTCCACTGCTCTTTCAGGTCAACAAAGGGATACTGTTAAATATCGCCCGCAGTATCACAGAGTGGTTGGGGCAACGACGATGGAAGGCAGAACATCTCCGCCGTCCCACTGGATGAAGGTAATTGATGTAAGGGTCTCTTCAGGACCGAATGTGTGCCGGCGTTTTTTTTTTTGTAATCAGGCACTAATTCTTTTTGTATCTGACAGGCGGCAGCGGCAGGCTTTCGTGGAACGTCGTCACACTCTCCGCCAATAGCCGAAGCTAGCTAGCGTATCGCCCTGTAGTTAACGCTGTCCGCCGAGTGATCTGTCAGCTCATGGCGGCAGTCGGGACTTCACGTCCAAGTCAATCACTCAACATAGTTCCATAGTAGTTACGCTATAAGAGTTCTGCCACACTTTTTCCATACAAAAAGTGTCCGGAAAATTCCAACTATTTTGGTGGTCCGTACTGGGCTCTGGGCCTTTGGGGGACTCCGTCTAGTGGTCTACGTCACAGAGCCTGCCGGGGGAATCCCTTTCCTACTGTCTGGCTGACCAGGGGATGACGTTATCTGGTTGGCTGATCCCCGTCAGCTGATCAAGCTCTGTCTTAGCTGATTTTTAATAAAAAAATGCTGGCTTTTGCTGGAATCGAACCGTGAACGCTTGGTTTTGTAAGATCCGAGGCGCTCTACCATCAGGCCATGGAGGTGATGTGTGAATGTTCTTTAAACTTGCTATATACGCATAGAGTTGTGGGGACAGAGCCATCGGGAAACCTTTTCGAGGCTGGACACACACACACACACACACACACACACACACACACACACACACACACACACACACACACACACACACACACACACACACACACACACACACACACACACACACACACACACACACACACACGAACACACACACACACACACACACACACACACACACACACACACACACACACACACACACACACACACACACACACACACACACACACACACACACACACACACACACACACAACACACACACACACACACACACACACACACACACACACACACACACACACACACACACACACACACACACACACACACACACACACACACACACACACACACACACACACACACATACATACACACACACACGCACACGCACACGCACACGCACACGCACACGCACACGCACACGCACACACACACACACACACACACACACACACACACACACACACACACACACACACACACACACACACACACACACACACACACACACACACACACACACACACACACACACACACACACACACACACACACACCACCTCATACACCGTATTGCATATAATCGGTGTAAATGAAGCATTGTGTTGTTGTATTCTTTGTGCATTTGTGTATTTGTGTGCTTGTGTGTGTGTGTTTTTGTGTGTTTGCTTTTCTGTTTTTGTCTTTCCCCCATATCTCCTATATATCTGTCCCGCAAAATGTAATAATTATTATCTGTCTGTCGCTGGATTATATCTCTTTAAGCGTAACAGGTAGACAGTTAAAATTTTCACAGAGTGTATTGCCACTATTAGAACAAGTAATACAAATAAAAGCGGCCCCCATACAAGAAACGTGATTTTTTTCGGCCTTTTTCCTCGTTTTATTCTCATTCATCATTATTATCTTAAGTAGGCATTTTCCTTTCAAACGACAGCATTATTATTATTTTTCAAATAACGACATTATTTTTTCACATGACGCCTACTCTCATTTGAAAAAATAAATAAAACATACATAGTGTTAAATTTTGTACGATGGTACGGAACCCTTCGTGCGGGAGTCCGACTAGAACTTTCGGATATGTGATTTAAACCAGGATTTGATACCACCCCAGTAAATATCTGCTAACACAGAAGAAGAGGGGTTCAACATGAAAAGTGGAAGGATTTGGGCGCTACGTGTTCTTTCGCGCTTGCTGGATAGATCACGAAATCAGTAAAAGGAAACGATAGAAACAGACATAATAATATGCATATTATTATTGCCGATACCACACACTATTCTAAACAAAAGATTGAGTATTATGCAATGTATGTATGTATAATATCTTTTAAATTAAACCTACGTCACTTAGAATAGATAACATTACATACCGATCCAATAATGAATGTAAGTATGTATGTATAAATCTTTCAATTTAAATTTATGTCATCTCAAATAGATAGTATTACGTACCGAACCAATGCACTGTAAAGCCATGACCACAGACAAGGATAATAAACATTTATGTAGCGTGGTGTATATAGCAATATGCTACACTGAGCTAAATACATGTATGAGCGACCCGTAGCAGCATGAAGTGGGCGCGAACAGTCTTCTGATGGAGATCGAAACGTTCCGAACGCACCCAATCGAGAGTCGAAAGGGGACTGGGGAAAAAGGAAAGGAAGAAGAAGAAGGGTCAGATGACGGAAAGAATGGAAAGATAAAATAAATGTGGTGTGAAAAAGATTTTTTTTTGAGTTGAGGTGAGCAAAAGACAAGTTGGGAACGAAAAGAAAATCGAGGAATAATCGCAGCATTCGAAGGGGATCATGCGAAACAAATAAATTTTTTACCAGGGTGTACAGCAGGAGATAGCAAGGCAGGCATAAAAAGGGTGCTCTAGCGTGGCAAACCAAAAAAGACCACAAGTTTCCACAGTTGAAGATCTAAATCGGCATTCTCGGAAGAGGTCAAGAAGAAGAAAGGGAACATGGAAGATTCCATAATCAAATTTGTCCCGGCGGCGGGCTCCGCTGACACAATATAAGTTGAGGAAAGCGTCGTATGTACAATTGCGGCTCGAGAAGCCTACCCAAAATGAAAAACTTCCCTGAAGGAATCTCAATAGAACTGAGGCTAGAGGTATTTCATGCAGCCACAAGCCAACGGAAAAAGCAGTATTACAACTACATATTGGGGTGCTGAACTCGCCAAAGCGATAAACAGTTAGTGTATATAAAACCTAATAACTTCAATTAGCATTTATTTTATTCTAATCTTGATAACAAGGTAATTACAGTAGAATTTTAAAAGTATTTATTTACACGGTGTCAGGATAAGACGATGGAATTCCGATTCATATGAAAGTTTCGCTAAAGTGCGATAACTTTTAAATATAGGCCACAACCAAAACCATTGATCTTCAAAACGATTAGCTGCAATGTCTAATTTTGAAATAACTGCTGTGTTTTACAAGTAAAAGTTTTTGTAAAAGGATCAAAAGAAGGAAGAGAAATTGATTTCTCGTCGATCTCAGGGAATCCGTCATCGTTGTTTTCTTGTATTTCTTAGCTGACTGGTTGGTCAATTGATCGCCCCCCCCCCCCACCTCATACACCTATAAATATATGAAAATAATGTGTTGATTATTCATATAGCAGCAATAAACGGAACATCCACGGAGGCGCCTCTGCGATGGACCACAACATGATAATGTAAGTGATTACTAAATTTTTGTCTTTTATTCTTGAATATTCGCTATTTTCATATATATATATATATATATATATTTTTTGAATCATGAACGGGTAGCTGCACATGCATAGTGATATAACAGAACAGGTTAATTTTCAATTGACATAAAAACAAGAGATATTTGTTTATTTAAAAGGAAAGAATTTTCCGATTAATTTGGAATCGAGCTTTTAATTAAAACTTAAACTTCGAATATTTTCCAGTTGGTTTTTTTTTATCGGCACAGACATTAAATGAATTTTTTTTTGACATTAGTCCTCAATTTACGATATCAGCAGTCCACCACTGGAAAGATTTCGAAAGGAAAATTTTTTGGTTTGACTTCGTGTTAACAAAGAAAGTAACATTTATGCAATGCAATTAATTATAAAATAACACATCAAGTAGATAGACCACGGCTATCGCAATCGACAGAATAATAATAATAAGTAATACTCAGATCTGATTAAAATTCCTTTTTGTTTCTTCAATAGATCCTTATGTAGAATTAGAACCACGCGAACACGTGAAAATTATGTAGAATTAAAACCACGCGAACACGTGGAAATTATGTGGAATTAAAATCACGCGAATACGTGAAAATTTTTGTTTTTCGTTCAACCTCAATGGCAACCAAGGCTATGTTCTTTTGTCAGTGGCCTAACATATATTAGGTAGGATTTTTGTTAATTGTACACGCTTAACGAATAGCAAGAGAACTTTTGTGAAATAGAATGAATTTATAACGTCATGCAACGCTAAGTATTTTTGACTTTCTTCTCCTTTCTCCTGGAGCCCTCCATAGGATGAAGGTCGCATAAGTTCACTTCTCCACTGCTCTTTCAGGTCAACAAAGGGATACTGTTAAATATCGCCCGCAGTATCACAGAGTGGTTGGGGCAACGACGATGGAAGGCAGAACATCTCCGCCTTCCCACTGGATGAAGGTAATTGATGTAAGGGTCTCTTCAGGACCGAATGTGTGCCGGCGTTTTTTTTTTTGTAATCAGGCACTAATTCTTTTTGTATCTGACAGGCGGCAGCGGCAGGCTTTCGTGGAACGTCGTCACACTCTCCGCCAATAGCCGAAGCTAGCTAGCGTATCGCCCTGTAGTTAACGCTGTCCGCCGAGTGATCTGTCAGCTCATGGCGGCAGTCGGGACTTCACGTCCAAGTCAATCACTCAACATAGTTCCATAGTAGTTACGCTATAAGAGTTCTGCCACACTTTTTCCATACAAAAAGTGTCCGGAAAATTCCAACTATTTTGGTGGTCCGTACAGCGCTCTGGGCCTTTGGGGGGACTCCGTCTAGTGGTCTACGTCACAGAGCCTGCCGGGGGAATCCCTTTCCTACTGTCTGGCTGACCAGGGGATGACGTTATCTGGTTGGCTGATCCCCGTCAGCTGATCAAGCTCTGTCTTAGCTGATTTTTAATAAAAAAATGCTGGCTTTTGCTGGAATCGAACCGTGAACGCTTGGTTTTGTAAGATCCGAGGCGCTCTACCATCAGGCCATGGAGGTGATGTGTGAATGTTCTTTAAACTTGCTATATACGCATAGAGTTGTGGGGACAGAGCCATCGGGAAACTTTTTCGAGGCTGGACACACACACACACACACACACACACACACACACACACACACACACACACACACACACACACACACACACACACACACACACGCACGCACGCACACACACACACACACACACACACACACACACACACACACACACACACACACACACACACACACACACACACACACACACCCACACCCACCCACACACACACACACACACACACACA
Organism: Dioctria linearis; assembly: GCA_963930735.1. Taxonomy (NCBI): domain Eukaryota; kingdom Metazoa; phylum Arthropoda; class Insecta; order Diptera; family Asilidae; genus Dioctria; species Dioctria linearis. Next base: position 197,128,856 of record OZ005742.1, read on the forward strand.
CACACACACACACACACTCACACTCACACACACACACACACACACACACACACACACACACACACACACACACACACACACGCACACACACACACACACACACGCACACACACACGCACACACACATACACACACACACACACACACACACACACACACACACACACACACACGCACACACACACACACACACACACACACACACACACACACACACACACACACACACACACACACACACACACACACACACACACACACACACACACACACACACACACACACACACACACACACACACACACAACACACACACACACACACACACACACACACACACACACACACACACACACACACACACACACACACACACACACACACACACACACACACACACACACACACACACACACACACACACACACACACACACACACACACACACACACACACACACACACACACACACACACACACCATCACCACATACACCGTATTGCATATTAATCGGTGTAAATGAAGCACTGTGTTGTTGTATTCTTTGTGCATTTGTGTATTTGTGTGCTTGTGTGTGTGTGTTTTTGTGTGTTTGTTTTTCTGTTTTTGTCTTTCCCCCATATCTCCTATATATCTGTCCCGCAAAATGTAATAATTATTATCTGTCTGTCGCTGGATTATATCTCTTTAAGCGTAACAGGTAGACAGTTAAAATTTTCACAGAGTGTATTGCCACTATTAGAACAAGTAATACAAATAAAAGCGGCCCCCATACAAGAAACGTGATTTTTTCGGCCTTTTTCCTCGTTTTATTCTCATTCATCATTATTATCTTAAGTAGGCATTTTCCTTTCAAACGACAGCATTATTATTATTTTTCAAATAACGACATTATTTTTTCACATGACGCCTACTCTCATTTGAAAAAATAAATAAAACATACATAGTGTTAAATTTTGTACGATGGTACGGAACCCTTCGTGCGGGAGTCCGACTAGAACTTTCGGATATGTGATTTAAACCAGGATTTGATACCACCCCAGTAAATATCTGCTAACACAGAAGAAGAGGGGTTCAACATGAAAAGTGGAAGGATTTGGGCGCTACGTGTTCTTTCGCGCTTGCTGGATAGATCACGAAATCAGTAAAAGGAAACGATAGAAACAGACATAATAATATGCATATTATTATTGGCGATACCACACACTATTCTAAACAAAAGATTGAGTATTATGCAATGTATGTATGTATAATATCTTTTAAATTAAACCTACGTCACTTAGAATAGATAACATTACATACCGATCCAATAATGAATGTAAGTATGTATGTATAAATCTTTCAATTTAAATTTATGTCATCTCAAATAGATAGTATTACGTACCGAGCCAATGCACTGTAAAGCCATGACCACAGACAAGGATAATAAACATTTATCGGAACGATAAACGAAAGAAATGTTATGGTCGTAGCGTGGTGTATATAGCAATATGCTACACTGAGCTAAATACATGTATGAGCGACCCGTAGCAGCATGAAGTGGGCGCGAACAGTCTTCTGATGGAGATCGAAACGTTCCGAACGCACCCAATCTAGAGTCGAAAGGGGACTGGGGAAAAAGGAAAGGAAGAAGAAGAAGGGTCAGATGGCGGAAAGAATGGAAAGATAAAATAAATGTGGTGTGAAAAAGATTTTTTTTTGAGTTGAGGTGAGCAAAAGATATGTTGGGAACGAAAAGAAAATCGAGGAATAATCGCAGCATCCGAAGGGGATCGTGCGAAACAAATAAATTTTTTACCAGGGTGTACAGCAGGAGATAGCAAGGCAGGCATAAAAAGGGTGCTCTAGCGTGGCAAACCAAAAAAGACCACAAGTTTCCACAGTTGAAGATCTAAATCGGCATTCTCGGAAGAGGTCAAGAAGAAGAAAGGGAACATGGAAGATTCCATAATCAAATTTGTCCCGGCGGCGGGCTCCGCTGACACAATAAAAGTTGAGGAAAGCGTCGTATGTACAATTGCGGCGCGAGAAGCCTACCCAAAATGAAAAACTTCCCTGAAGGAATCTCAATAGAACTGAGGCTAGAGGTATTTCATGCAGCCACAAGCCAACGGAAAAAGCAGTATTACAACTACATATTGGGGTGCTGAACTCGCCAAAGCGATAAACAGTTAGTGTATATAAAACCTAATAACTTCAATTAGCATTTATTTTATTCTAATCTTGATAACAAGGTAATTACAGTAGAATTTTAAAAGTATTTATTTACACGGTGTCAGGATAAGACGATGGAATTCCGATTCATATGAAAGTATCGCTAAAGTGCGATAACTTTTAAATATAGGCCACAACCAAGACCATTGATCTTCAAAACGATTAGCTGCAATGTCTAATTTTGAAATAACTGCTGTGTTTTACAAGTAAAAGTTTTTGTAAAAGGATCAAAAGAAGGAAGAGAAATTGATTTCTCGTCGATCTCAGGGAATCCGTCATCGTTGTTTTCTTGTATTTCTTAGCTGACTGGTTGGTCAATTGATCGCCCCCCCCCCACCTCATACACCTATAAATATATGAAAATAATGTGTTGATTATTCATATAGCAGCAATAAACGGAACATCCACGGAGGCGCCTCTGCGATGGACCACAACATGATAATGTAAGTGATTACTAAATTTTTGTCTTTTATTCTTGAATATTCGCTATTTTCATATATATATATATATATTTTTTTTTTGAATCATGAACGGGTAGCTGCACATGCATAGTGATATAACAGAACAGGTTAATTTTCAATTGACATAAAAACAAGAGATATTTGTTTATTTAAAAGGAAAGAATTTGCCGATTAATTTGGAATCGAGCTTTTAATTAAAACTTAAACTTCGAATATTTTCCAGTTGGTTTTTTTTATCGGCACCAGACATTAAATGAATATTTTTTTTTGGACATTAGTCCTCAATTTACGATATCAGCAGTCCACCACTGGAAAGATTTCGAAAGGAAAATTTTTTGATTTGACTTCGTGTTAACAAAGAAAGTAACATTTATGCAATGCAATTAATTATAAAATAACACATCAAGTAGATAGACCACGGCTATCGCAATCGACAGAATATTAAAATCGAAGAGCAGGAAACGTGAACTATGTGTAATACTCAGATCTGATTAAAATTCCTTTTTGTTTCTTCAATAGATCCTTATGTAGAATTAGAACCACGCGAACACGTGAAAATTATGTAGAATTAAAACCACGCGAACACGTGGAAATTATGTGGAATTAAAATCACGCGAATACGTGAAAATTTTTGTTTTTCGTTCAACCTCAATGGCAACCAAGGCTATGTTCTTTTGTCAGTGGCCTAACATATATTAGGTAGGATTTTTGTTAATTGTACACGCTTAACGAATAGCAAGAGAACTTTTGTGAAATAGAATGAATTTATAACGTCATGCAACGCTAAGTGTTTTTGACTTTCTTCTCCTTTCTCCTGGAGCCCTCCATAGGATGAAGGTCGCATAGGTTCACTTCTCCACTGCTCTTTCAGGTCAACAAAGGGATACTGTTAAATATCGCCCGCAGTATCACAGAGTGGTTGGGGCAACGACGATGGAAGGCAGAACATCTCCGCCTTCCCACTGGATGAAGGTAATTGATGTAAGGGTCTCTTCAGGACCGAATGTGTGCCGGCGTTTTTTTTTTTGTAATCAGGCACTAATTCTTTTTATATCTGACAGGCGGCAGCGGCAGGCTTTCGTGGACCGTCGTCACACTCTCCGCCAATAGCCGAAGCTAGCTAGCGTATCGCCCTGTAGTCAACGCTGTCCGCCGAGTGATCTGTCAGCTCATGGCGGCAGTCGGGACTTCACGTCCAAGTCAATCACTCAACATAGTTCCATAGTAGTTACGCTATAAGAGTTCTGCCACACTTTTTCCATACAAAAAGTGTCCGGAAAATTCCAACTATTTTGGTGGTCCGTACTGGGCTCAGGGCCTTTGGGGGACTCCGTCTAGTGGTCTACGTCACAGAGCCTGCCGGGGGAATCCCTTTCCTACTGTCTGGCTGACCAGGGGATGACGTTATCTGGTTGGCTGATCCCCTTCAGCTGATCAAGCTCTGTCTTAGCTGATTTTTAATAAAAAAATGCTGGCTTTTGCTGGAATCGAACCGTGAACGCTTGGTTTTGTAAGATCCGAGGCGCTCTACCATCAGGCCATGGAGGTGATGTGTGAATGTTCTTTAAACTTGCTATATACGCATAGAGTTGTGGGGACAGAGCCATCGGGAAACACACACACACACACACACACACACACACACACACACACACACACACACACACACACACACACACACACACACACACACACACACACACACACACACACACACACACACACACACACACACACACACACACATATACACACACACACACACATACACACACACACACACACACACACACACACACACACACACACACACACACACACACACACACACACACACACACACACACACACACACACACACACACACACACACACACACACACACACACACACACACACACACACACACACACACACACACACACACACACACACACACACACACACACACACACACACACACACACACCACCTCATACACCGTATTGCATATTAATCGGTGTAAATGAAGCATTGTGTTGTTGTATTCTTTGTGCATTTGTGTATTTGTGTGCTTGTGTGTGTGTGTTTTTGTGTGTTTGCTTTTCTGTTTTTGTCTTTCCCCCATATCTCCTATATATCTGTCCCGCAAAATGTAATAATTATTATCTGTCTGTCGCTGGATTATATCTCTTTAAGCGTAACAGGTAGACAGTTAAAATTTTCACAGAGTGTATTGCCACTATTAGAACAAGTAATACAAATAAAAGCGGCCCCTATACAAGAAACGTGATTTTTTCGGCCTTTTTCCTCGTTTTATTCTCATTCATCATTATTATCTTAAGTAGGCATTTTCCTTTCAAACGACAGCATTATTATTATTTTTCAAATAACGACATTATTTTTTCACATGACGCCTACTCTCATTTGAAAAAATAAATAAAACATACATAGTGTTAAATTTTGTACGATGGTACGGAACCCTTCGTGCGGGAGTCCGACTAGAACTTTCGGATATGTGATTTAAACCAGGATTTGATACCACCCCAGTAAATATCTGCTAACACAGAAGAAGAGGGGTTCAACATGAAAAGTGAAGGATTTGGGCGCTACGTGTTCTTTCGCGCTTGCTGGATAGATCACGAAATCAGTAAAAGGAAACGATAGAAACAGACATAATAATATGCATATTATTATTGCCGATACCACACACTATTCTAAACAAAAGATTGAGTATTATGCAATGTATGTATGTATAATATCTTTTAAATTAAACCTACGTCACTTAGAATAGATAACATTACATACCGATCCAATAATGAATGTAAGTATGTATGTATAAATCTTTCAATTTAAATTTATGTCATCTCAAATAGATAGTATTACGTACCGAACCAATGCACTGTAAAGCCATGACCACAGACAAGGATAATAAACATTTATCGGAACGATAAACGAAAGAAATGTTATGGTCGTAGCGTGGTGTATATAGCAATATGCTACACTGAGCTAAATACATGTATGAGCGACCCGTAGCAGCATGAAGTGGGCGCGAACAGTCTTCTGATGGAGATCGAAACGTTCCGAACGCACCCAATCGAGAGTCGAAAGGGACTGGGGAAAAAGGAAAGGAAGAAGAAGAAGGGTCAGATGGCGGAAAGAATGGAAAGATAAAATAAATGTGGTGTGAAAAAGATTTTTTTTTGAGTTGAGGTGAGCAAAAGATATGTTGGTATGTTGGGAACGAAAAGAAAATCGAGGAATAATCGCAGCATCCGAAGGGGATCGTGCGAAACAAATAAATTTTTTACCAGGGTGTACAGCAGGAGATAGCAAGGCAGGCATAAAAAGGGTGCTCTAGCGTGGCAAACCAAAAAAGACCACAAGTTTCCACAGTTGAAGATCTAAATCGGCATTCTCGGAAGAGGTCAAGAAGAAGAAAGGGAACATGGAAGATTCCATAATCAAATTTGTCCCGGCGGCGGGCTCCGCTGACACAATAAAAGTTGAGGAAAGCGTCGTATGTACAATTGCGGCTCGAGAAGCCTACCCAAAATGAAAAACTTCCCTGAAGGAATCTCAATAGAACTGAGGCTAGAGGTATTTCATGCAGCCACAAGCCAACGGAAAAAGTAGTATTACAACTACATATTGGGGTGCTGAACTCGCCAAAGCGATAAACAGTTAGTGTATATAAAACCTAATAACTTCAATTAGCATTTATTTTATTCTAATCTTGATAACAAGG
>OZ005742.1:197140257-197177915 GCA_963930735.1 Dioctria linearis
ATTGCCGATACCACACACTATTCTAAACAAAAGATTGAGTATTATGCAATGTATGTATGTATAATATCTTTTAAATTAAACCTACGTCACTTAGAATAGATAACATTACATACCGATCCAATAATGAATGTAAGTATGTATGTATAAATCTTTCAATTAAAATTTATGTCATCTCAAATAGATAGTATTACGTACCGAACCAATGCACTGTAAAGCCATGACCAGAGACAAGGATAATAAACATTTATCGGAACGATAAACGAAAGAAATGTTATGGTCGTAGCGTGGTGTATATAGCAATATGCTACACTGAGCTAAATACATGTATGAGCGACCCGTAGCAGCATGAAGTGGGCGCGAACAGTCTTCTGATGGAGATCGAAACGTTCCGAACGCACCCAATCGAGAGTCGAAAGGGGACTGGGGAAAAAGGAAAGGAAGAAGAAGAAGGGTCAGATGGCGGAAAGAATGGAAAGATAAAATAAATGTGGTGTGAAAAAGATTTTTTTTTGAGTTGAGGTGAGCAAAAGATATGTTGGGAACGAAAAGAAAATCGAGGAATAATCGCAGCATCCGAAGGGGATCGTGCGAAACAAATAAATTTTTTACCAGGGTGTACAGCAGGAGATAGCAAGGCAGGCATAAAAAGGGTGCTCTAGCGTGGCAAACCAAAAAAGACCACAAGTTTCCACAGTTGAAGATCTAAATCGGCATTCTCGGAAGAGGTCAAGAAGAAGAAAGGGAACATGGAAGATTCCATAATCAAATTTGTCCCGGCGGCGGGCTCCGCTGACACAATAAAAGTTGAGGAAAGCGTCGTATGTACAATTGCGGCTCGAGAAGCCTACCCAAAATGAAAAACTTCCCTGAAGGAATCTCAATAGAACTGAGGCTAGAGGTATTTCATGCAGCCACAAGCCAACGGAAAAAGCAGTATTACAACTACATATTGGGGTACTGAACTCGCCAAAGCGATAAACAGTTAGTGTATATAAAACCTAATAACTTCAATTAGCATTTATTTTATTCTAATCTTGATAACAAGGTAATTACAGTAGAATTTTAAAAGTATTTATTTACACGGTGTCAGGATAAGACGATGGAATTCCGATTCATATGAAAGTTTCGCTAAAGTGCGATAACTTTTAAATATAGGCCACAACCAAAACCATTGATCTTCAAAACGATTAGCTGCAATGTCTAATTTTGAAATAACTGCTGTGTTTTACAAGTAAAAGTTTTTGTAAAAGGATCAAAAGAAGGAAGAGAAATTGATTTCTCTTCGATCTCAGGGAATCCGTCATCGTTGTTTTCTTGTATTTCTTAGCTGACTGGTTGGTCAATTGATCGCCCCCCCACCTCATACACCTATAAATATATGAAAATAATGTGTTGATTATTTATATAGCAGCAATAAACGGAACATCCACGGAGGCGCCTCTGCGATGGACCACAACATGATAATGTAAGTGATTACTAAATTTTTGTCTTTTATTCTTGAATATTCGCTATTTTCATATATATATATATATATATATTTTGAATCATGAACGGGTAGCTGCACATGCATAGTGATATAACAGAACAGGTTAATTTTCAATTGACATAAAAACAAGAGATATTTGTTTATTTAAAAGGAAAGAATTTGCCGATTAATTTGGAATCGAGCTTTTAATTAAAACTTAAACTTCGAATATTTTCCAGTTGGTTTTTTTTATCGGCACCAGACATTAAATGAATTTTTTTTTTGGACATTAGTCCTCAATTTACGATATCAGCAGTCCACCACTGGAAAGATTTCGAAAGGAAAATTTTTTGATTTGACTTCGTGTTAACAAAGAAAGTAACATTTATGCAATGCAATTAATTATAAAATAACACATCAAGTAGATAGACCGCGGCTATCGCAATCGACAGAATATTAAAATCGAAGAGCAGGAAACGTGAACTATGTGTAATACTCAGATCTGATTAAAATTCCTTTTTGTTTCTTCAATAGATCCTTATGTAGAATTAGAACCACGCGAACACGTGAAAATTATGTAGAATTAAAACCACGCGAACACGTGGAAATTATGTGGAATTAAAATCACGCGAATACGTGAAAATTTTTGTTTTTCGTTCAACCTCAATGGCAACCAAGGCTATGTTCTTTTGTCAGTGGCCTAACATATTGTTACGCGCCACAAAGTGATACAAGCGACATCTATTGGAAATGGAAACAACTTTAGGTTAGTGACATCCTAGTAAACTGGGTTTGGAGAATGGAATATTCAGGAAGGTTCTAGGATAATTCGTAGAGTATAAATACGGCGCTGCTCACATCCAGGAGGCGAGTATTATTTCAGACAGCGAAGTGAACGAAGTAAACTATTTGGATTGCGATAATTAGAAGTACAGTACTAGCGATAAATAAAGAGTTGATTTGATAATTATTTGTGAATTTGTGAGAGTAAACAGTAAAGTTAAATAAAGAAAGAACTTTTGAATTATATCTGAAATATTGTGTTTTAAATAACGAACTAAGGCCACGCTCGTAACAACTGGTGTCAGAAGTAAAATAAAATCGCGAAATAAAGTGGTGGCATTTGACTTTGAAATTCAAAGAGTGATTAATTTTGTGAAATCGCGCAAGAATGGGACGCAAACTAGAGGAGCTTCGCATACAGGAATTGAAAGTGGAGTTGGGGAAGCGGTCATTGCAAACGACAGGTCTAAAGAATGTTCTAGTCGAGCGACTTAGACAAGCGATGATAGAGGAAGAAAAGAATCCTGATACATACGTTTTCGAGGAAGAACCAGAAACTGAAGAAGAGCCTGCGATGAACATAGAACAGCTTTTGGGTACTTTAATGACCAGAATGGAGCTTTTAACCCTGCAAGTGAAGAATGCTCTTGAGGAACAAAAGAATTCTCTAGAAGCCCGTTTGGACGAACAAAAGAATGCTTTTGAGGAACAAAAGAATGCTTTTGAGGAACAAAAGAATTTTCTAGAAGCGCGGTTGGATGAACAAAAGAATTCTCTAGAAGCCCGTTTGGACGAACAAAAGAATTCTATGGAATCCCGTTTAGATGAACAGAAGAAATCACTGGAAACGCGTTTGGATGAACAAAAGAGTTCTCTGGAGAATTGTCTAGAAAATCGCTTAGAGGAACAAAAGAATTTCCTGAAAAACTCGTTAGACGAACAAAATTTAAAAATTGAAGGAATCGAGCAAGAAGTGGCGGAAGTTCAACAAAAAGTCACCGAACAGCTTGACAACTTTAAATCAGATTTGGAGAAGATGAAACATCGACAACCACGGCACGAAGGAATTGAAATATCCAATGCAGGCAGAATGAAACCTCCAATATTTGATGGACAAAATTCGTGGCATATTTTCAAAAGACAATTCGAGGCTGCTTCCGAAGTAAACGGATGGAATGATGCAGACAAAGCTACAGCTCTGGTATTAGCACTTCGAGGTTCTGCATCAGAGCTTTTTCAAACTATACCGATAGAAAGGCAACGTGATTATACTTCATTAGTACAGGCGATAGAATTACGTTACGGAGATGAGCACATGCAGCAAGTATATCGCCTACAGTTGCGCAACAGGATTCAAAAACATGGCGAATCATTACAACAACTGCAGGAAGATGTAGAAAGATTAGCGCATCTGTCATACTCCAGCGTGAATGCGGATTTTCTCAATGAAGTGGCGACGGAGGCATTTGTGAACGCCATTGCAGATCAAAATTTACAACAAGCGTTGAGGCTAGCAGGAAAGAAATCAACAGCAGAAGCACTAGCCTATGCACTAGCGTATGAATCTGCCAGGCAAGCTTCTCGAAGTGCAGTACGAGTGAGAGAAATTTCGGTGGAGGAATGTACTTGTAATAGAATGCAGCCATCACAGAGCAATTCTTCACGTGGTATTCTGCGATGCTGGAATTGTAATAGACCAGGACACCTCCAAAGGGACTGCAGAAAACGCCGTCGAACAGAATCACCAGAAGAGGAGGACAGAACAGAATGCCAAAGATGTCGAGCCAGGGAGCAAGCTATTCGGGGAGAGCCTAGACATCAAACAGCGACTAGTCGCATCAGCTCCCCTGTTCAGCAGTCGGAAAACATGTAAAAACCAACTTCGGGGGGCAGAAGTTGGTTGGTAGAGTCGACAGCCCCGAAGTCATCATTCAGATAGCCCAGTTGCAGAGAAATAATAGCAGTCTTGTTATATATGGAAGTGTAGGGAAAAATGACTGCGCTGTCACTATCGACACTGGAGCTTCGAGATCAATTATTAGAGCGGATCTTGTCAAGAACAAATGGCTTCACAATACCACCAAATATTTACTAAGAACAGCAACTGGAGCCGCAGCACAAGTTTTTGGAGAAATAACTTTGGATATTCAACTAGGTGAACTACTATTTCCTCACAATTTCCTAGTTTCAGACATAATGGATGAATGCATCCTTGGAGTAGACTTTATGACCACATATAAAATAAATTTAGATGTCGGAGAACGAATACTCAAATATGGCAACATAGAAATTCCTAAGAGACTAGGAGGAGGAACAGATTATCCTGCAAAATTAAGGACGATGGTCTGTGAGAATATGACTCTCTCTGCATTCTCGGAGACGCTAGTATGGACAAAGCTTACTGATGAAATCGGGACCTGCCGATTCTATCTGGTGGAGCCTAACCCTACAAAAGTAACATCGAACATCATCGTTGGTAAGACTTTAGTGAAGGCAGAAGGCGCAAGATTAATTCCAGTCAGAGTGCTCAACACATCCGAAAATGAGGTACAACTAAAAGAAGGTGCTATAATTGGAAATTGTGAGCCTGTTTATCAGATTGTTAATTTGGAAAATGGTAGTAATATTAAGGAGGCAATACGTATACCAGCTACTACTCAACAGGTTCAGAAACTTCTTTCATCTAGTGCCTTAAGTGAACAGCAATACAACGATGCCAAAGATATGATCGATGAATTTTCGGAATTATTTGCAATGAATGATGATGATTTCGGCAAAACAAATCTTGTCCAGCATCGGATCAATACAGGAGATTCTAGGCCCATTCGGCAACAACCACGAAGACTACCATTAGCCAAACAACCAGAAGTTGCAGATATGATAAACTCCATGAAAGAACAAGGCATAATTGAGGAATCTAACAGCCCTTGGACATCGCCAGTTGTTTTGGTCAGGAAAAAGGATGGCAGCACACGATTCTGTGTGGACTACCGCCAACTAAATAATGTAACAAGAAAGGATAGCTATCCGTTACCAAGTATTGATGACACATTGGACACCCTTTCCGGAGCGCAATGGTTTTCCACATTGGATTTGAAGAGCGGTTACTGTCAAGTGGAAATACATCCCGAAGACCGAGACAAAACTGCTTTCTCAGTTGGAAGTGGCTTATGGCAATTCAAAGTTATGCCATTTGGATTATGTAATGCTCCAGCCACATTCGAACGACTCATGGAATGTGTTTTACGAGGATTAACCTGGAAAACATGTCTTGTCTACTTAGATGACATAATTGTGATCGGAAGGACATTCGAGGAACATAAAAATAACTTACGGGACGTACTTCAAAGACTGAGAGATGCGAAACTGAAGCTCAGTACGAATAAATGTGCTCTATTCAAGAATGAAGTAAAATATTTGGGGCATATAGTTTCATCACAAGGAGTAAGAACTGATCCAGAGAAGATAAGAGCTGTGAAAAATTGGCCTGTTCCAAAGGACAAACATCAATTAAGGAGTTTTCTTGGATTGGCTACCTACTACAGGCGATTCGTAAAAGGTTTTGCAGATATAGCAAGGAGCCTACATCAACTTACAGAAAAAGGAAAGCCGTTCATATGGTCAGATAAATGTAACGAGAGTTTTGCAAATTTGAAGCAACAGCTCTGTGGAACTCCAGTGCTTCACTATCCAAAGCTGGGAAAAACTTTTATATTGGACACGGATGCCAGCAATATAGGTATTGGTGCAGTGCTTTCACAGGAGGAGGATGGTCAAGAGGTGCCAGTAGCTTATTTTAGCAAAGCACTCTCAAAATCAGAGAGAAATTATTGTGCTACAAGGAAAGAGCTACTTGCCATTGTAAACTCAACCAAGCATTTCCATAAATATCTCTACGGGCAGAAATTTATCCTCCGCACTGACCATGCAGCGCTTAAATGGCTTTTACAGTTTAAGAACCCTGAGGGGCAAGTGGCGAGATGGATAGAGCTACTCCAAGCTTATGACTTTGAAATCCAACACCGAAGAGGACGTATCCATGGAAATGCAGACGCCCTTTCACGACGTCCCTGCAAAGTTGAATGCAAACATTGCGTTCGGCTGGAAGAAAAAGAAACAAAAGCAACAATACAGCTGATGACTGTGGAACCATCGACAGGTTGGAACAACGAGAGCTTGCGAACAGCACAACGGGAAGACCCAGACATATCACCTATTCTTGCTTGGAAAGAAGACATGGAAAGACCACAATGGCAAGATATCTCGGAGAGGAGTGAGAAACTGAAGAGCTACTGGGCTCAATGGAACTCTCTTCACGTTGAATGTGGTATATTAAAGCGCAAGTGGGAATCAACTAACGGCGAGTCATTCCGAATGCAGATAGTCGTGCCAGCATCCCAGGTCAAAGATGTTCTAGAAGAAATGCACAGTGGATCATCTGGAGGACATTTGGGGGTGAATAAAACAATTTCCAAAATACGTGAAAGGTTTTATTGGTTACATATGCGAGAGGATGTTGAGGAATGGTGCCGCAGATGCGCTATCTGTGCTTCTTGCAAAGGACCACCACACAGAAGTAGAGGAGAAATGCATAAGTATAATGTAGGAGCCCCATTTGAAAGGATAGCCGTAGACATCGCTGGACCTTTTCCAGAAACAGATAACGGTAACCGTTATATATTAGTTGCTATTAACTATTTCAGTAAATGGCCTGAAGCTTATGCAATCCCTAATCAATAGTCTACCACAGTAGCGGATCAAGTAGTAATGAATTGGGTCAGTAGATTTGGTGTTCCTCATGAACTTCATTCAGGCCAAGGACGGAACTTCGAATCACGGACTTTCCAAGAGATGTGTAAAATTCTGGGAATAAGAAAAACCAGAACAACTCCTCTGCATCCACAATGTGATGGCATGGTAGAACGCTTCAACAGAACATTGGTCGAGCATCTAAAGAAAGTAGTCGACTATCACCAACGCGATTGGGATCGACATATTCCCATGTTCTTAATGGCCTATCGATCAGCTGTACACAACACGACCGGACAAACGCCAGCAAAAGTAATATTCGGAAGGGAGATGCGTTTACCTAGCGATCTCAAGTTTGGTACACCCAGAAGTGAACAAAAGTTACCAGACGATTATGTATCGGAACTTAGACAACGATTGGCTGATGTACACGAAGTCACGAGAGCAAAATTAGCAATAAATACCGATCGGATGAAGACCGGCTATGACTTACGTGCTAACTCAGCAGGATTTAATGAAGGTGACCTTGTTTGGCTGTACAACCCGAAACGACGTAAGGGACGTTCTCCCAAGTTACAACAACACTGGGAAGGACCGTATTCAGTAGTGACTAGAATAAATGACAGAGTATATAGGATTCAGCGGGGTACAAGAGGCAAACGGAAAATCGTTCATCTTGATCGTTTATGTCAATACTGCGAGCATCAAGACCGTGGATCACCTGTTATTCGGGACGAACAATTTTAAGAAGGGGACAGTGTTACGCGCCACAAAGTGATACAAGCGACATCTATTGGAAATGGAAACAAGTTTAGGTTAGTGACATCCTAGTAAACTGGGTTTGGAGAATGGAATATTCAGGAAGGTTCTAGGATAATTCGTAGAGTATAAATACGGCGCTGCTCACATCCAGGAGGCGAGTATTATTTCAGACAGCGAAGTGAACGAAGTAAACTATTTGGATTGCGATAATTAGAAGTACAGTACTAGCGATAAATAAAGAGTTGATTTGATAATTATTTGTGAATTTGTGAGAGTAAACAGTAAAGTTAAATAAAGAAAGAACTTTTGAATTATATCTGAAATATTGTGTTTTAAATAACGAACAAAGGCCACGCTCGTAACAATATATTAGGTAGGATTTTTGTTAATTGTACACGCTTAACGAATAGCAAGAGAACTTTTGTGAAATAGAATGAATTTATAACGTCATGCAACGCTAAGTGTTTTTGACTTTCTTCTCCTTTCTCCTGGAGCCCTCCATAGGATGAAGGTCGCATAGGTTCACTTCTCCACTGCTCTTTCAGGTCAACAAAGGGATACTGTTAAATATCTCCCGCAGTATCACAGAGTGGTTGGGGCAACGACGATGGAAGGCAGAACATCTCCGCCTTCCCACTGGATGAAGGTAATTGATGTAAGGGTCTCTTCAGGACCGAATGTGTGCCGGCGTTTTTTTTTGTAATCAGGCACTAATTCTTTTTGTATCTGACAGGCGGCAGCGGCAGGCTTTCGTGGAACGTCGTCATACTCTCCGCCAATAGCCGAAGCTAGCTAGCGTATCGCCCTGTAGTCAACGCTGTCCGCCGAGTGATCTGTCAGCTCATGGCGGCAGTCGGGACTTCACGTCCAAGTCAATCACTCAACATAGTTCCATAGTAGTTACGCTATAAGAGTTCTGCCACACTTTTTCCATACAAAAAGTGTCCGGAAAATTCCAACTATTTTGGTGGTCCGTACTGGGCTCTGGGCCTTTGGGGGACTCCGTCTAGTGGTCTACGTCACAGAGCCTGCCGGGGGAATCCCTTTCCTACTGTCTGGCTGACCAGGGGATGACGTTATCTGGTTGGCTGATCCCCGTCAGCTGATCAAGCTCTGTCTTAGCTGATTTTTAATAAAAAAATGCTGGCTTTTGCTGGAATCGAAACGTGAACGCTTGGTTTTGTAAGATCCGAGGCGCTCTACCATCAGGCCATGGAGGTGATGTGTGAATGTTCTTTAAACTTGCTATATACGCATAGAGTTGTGGGGACAGAGCCATCGGGAAACTTTTTCGAGGCTGGACACACACACACACACACACACACACACACACACACACACACACACACACACACACACACACACACACACACACACACACACACACACACACACACACACACACACACACACATATATATATATATATATATATATATATATATATATATATATATATATATATATATATATATATATATATATATATATGTATGTCAAACGCTTGGTTCCGGGACATTTTTAGCACTCTATTGTAAAGTTCCGGGACATTTGGTGCTTTCCGGGACAGGTCCGGAACTTTTCTTATGTCTTTTGAACGGTTCCGGGACAGTCCTGGAAGTTACAAAATTTTTTTGTGAATTGTCGGATTCCAGGACAGTTCACTTTTCATTCTGGAATGTTTAAAAATAGTGACTAATTAAAGCCATATTGACAAAAATGTAGTTTCTTTTGTTGTATAGGAGGGGGAGAGGTTAGATAAAGATGAGTGAAAAATATTAAGGGTGACGGGTTCTCGAGGGTGGGGATGAAGTAAGAAAAAACGTAGGGTAAAAGTTTTTGGTACCAAAGGTCCAGTAGTTAATAATATTTTTCTATTTTATCTATTTCTTATATTAAGGTGTTACTTTTTAATTATCTATGTTTACTAACTTATCTTTTTTTTTCAAATTTTCCCGAATACATGATTGTTCATCAACATTTGAAGTGTCATTCTTTTCAACTCCCAAGATTTTTGAAAATGCCTATTTGTTGCACTCTCTTTCTCGTTTTCCCGCCTACCAAGGACTTATCTATAGTAACGAACAACGATGTCACAAGAGAGAAACCTAATTGTGAAGATAATGCGTTGGAACACACTTGTATTACAACTTCCGAGTCAAATGGGACATCATTGAGCTTTAAAAAGACTAAGGGCTTGTTCACGAGCGCAATTTATCGCATGCGACAGAGCTCTGATTGGCTACAGCAATGTGGTTGTCGCTAAACATGCTTACTCTTTCTACGTTTCGTGCGATAAAAAAATGTATTGCAGCAGCGCTTTTAGTTTTGTGCGATTTTCACCTTAACCTCAACATTTATGTTTGTTTACATTTGTGATCGGATGCTAAAATTCCCCACTGATGTCAAAATTTAGTATAATATGAAAATGTATTAATATAAAAATATAAACATATGTAAATATATGTAAAGTTCACAATAATATCTTCTTGCCACCAAAAACCCAAAACAAATTAGGTTGTAGCCGCTGTCAACCTAGAGGATAGAGACATTTTCACTATAATAAACCTTGGATACCAGACTAATTAATAAGTTTGTATTATAGTTCTTACATATATGTTGTTTATTGCTACGTCCAAACATGAGTTTTTTATACCATTTAATTTAAATAAATTTTATATAATGCAAACAAAAGCGTGAATATGTATCAAATTCTATTTGTTTAAGTTAGTTTTATAACTGTCTCTGAAGAAAAAAGTTTTGCATTGATTTCCATATTCATTGCGAAAATAATGAAAATATGACATGGACAATGAAACTTTTCAATTATATAAGCTGCATGTGTCTATTAAAGTTAAATTGACTGCGGCTTGAACATCTCCATTGGACAGAGTGGGTGCCTGCAAATTCATATTGTCATCAATAAGACCCATTTCTCTCAAAATTTGAAGTAGAGTTTGGAGTAATCTCAGCAAACGAATACGAATTCTTTGAAATCTTTGTAGTTAAAAATATAAAGGTCCCAGAGTCATACATATTTTTAAATTGAAAATATTAAGGTTCCAGAGGAAACTTTTAAAAATAAAGATTACCTCTTTGCTGCAATCCCTGATACAAACATCATATAAAACAGCACAAGCTCTTACTGAAACGTCAAATATCATGCTAACCACACAAATTCCGAAAGGTTAGCTTCGTGTTCGTTCACCTTATTGTGTTACGACACTAGCTGTAATAACAAGACGAATACCAAGACGAAAGCCTAGACTCGGACAGGCCTTGTTATTCCACGGTTTTATTCTTAAGTCCCAAGGAGCAGAGTATGCAGAGGCTGCAAAGCAAGGCGATGAGGATTATTCTTTGTTGTAATAGATACACCACTATTTCACAAATGATGAATACTCTCAAATAAATGAGCAAGCATGAAAGAGAAGAATACATTTTATGTGTTACCTTTGGTATTTAACATCAAGAATGGTATTCTGCCGGAATACCTTAACAAGTATTGGCAATATGTAGGAAACGTTCAACAAATATCTTTAAAAAATGCTGCTGAGTTTAGAATATTAAAAGCAAAAAATTCTTTAATTTGTCGTGGATTTAAAATGCACAATCACCTTAAATATGATAAAAATTATACCCATATATATAGTTTAAAAAAATTTTGTATTAAATTTATTAAAACGAAAATTCACATTCTTTGGCCATGATTTATAAGATTTTACTGCAAATGTTTATACTATATGTTGTTGTTGAAAGTTTTTATACTAGCTAATAAAGAACTACTATTACTACTAAACGTTTTTTTCGTATAACTTGAATTGCCACTATAATAAGGAATAAAAACAACAACTTTGAAGTATTCTATTCTTAAAGTTAGTTGTACACATCTTCGTAACTTATATACTACGAACAAATGTAAGGAATAAAATGTATCCGAAAATCACAATGACGTTTTAAAAAATAATTTGAGTGCCCTTGTATTCCTCTTCTTACAGGCTTTGGAGCAAACAGTACCTTAACAGCTTTACACAGCGCGAACTCAGTCCCAAGAATAGTTGTCACACAGTTTTTATCCAAAGCTGAACTTGTCGCTATAATCAACCCATTAAGATATGCAGAAAAGGGGATTGGTTGACTGATCTCCTAGATTAAGGGAAAGTTTAACAGGATTAGTGCTTATACGATTTGATAGTTGCTCATTAATAACATCTTACCTGTATTCATCATTATGCCTAGCCATCTGTATTGAACCCGTAATAGCATCATGCAAGTAATTCAATAACACCGTTGAGTCAAGTTTTGTATCGTTCATTGCCATTAGATTGATTTCAATTAAAATTGTTCTCCTGCTGCCCTTGCTGTCAAGATTCTCCAAGAGATGAGGATTGGATACATTTTAAGGAAAATTGTGCGAAAATCACTTTCATCCTCCTTTTATTTTGTAATATCATTGAAAATGACACCAATTCCTTCGTCACGCAGTTTTTATCAAAGCCGTACTAGTTGCTATAAAACAACCCAATTGGATATGCAGAAAAGAGGGTGCACTGCTGGATTGGTCAACTGATCTCCTAGATTACGGGAAAGTAAAACAGGATTAGTGTTAATAAGATTTGAAAATTGCTCATTAATAACATCTTACCTGTATTCATCATTATGCCTAGCCATCTGAATTGAAGCCTTAACAGCATCATGCAAGTAATTCTTTAAGAACGTTGAGTACAGTTTTGTATCGTTCATTGCCATTAGATTGATTTCAATGAAAAGTGTTCTCCTGCTGCCCAAAAGATGAAGATTGGGTACATTTTAAGGAAAATTGTGCGAAAATCGATTTCACCCTCCTTTTATTTTGTAATATCATTGAAAATGACACCCATTCCTTCGTCACGCAGTTTCTATCAAAGCCGTACTTGTCGCTATAATCAACCCAGTTGGATATGTAGAAAAGAGGATGCACTGCTGGATTGGTCCGCTGATCTTCTAGATTACGGGAAAGTTAAACAGGATTAGCGTTTATAAGATTTGATAGTTGCTCATTAATAACGTCTTACCTGTATTCATCATTATGCCTAGCCATCTGTATTGAAGCCTTAATAGCATCATGAAAGTAATTCTTTAAGAACGTTGAGTACAGTTTTGTATCGTTCATTGCCATTAGATTGATTTCAATGAAATTTTCAACAATTGGAACTGGAGAAATCAGCTCCTTTTCTACTGGAGTAGATTCTTTATCTCTGGTGGTCTTGCCTCTGTCACGTTTTGCGAATACTACAACACCTGTCGCTGAAGTACTATTTTCATTTGCAGTTGCCGACCTTGTTTTTGATTTGGTTGTTTCTGATATGGTTGATAAACCCATATACATACCGACAACATGTTCCTGTGTGAATTCAGTTGTTTGTGTTTCAGTAGTAGTTGTTGGTGATAATTTCTTGGCTCCACGCTTTGATTTAGTCTCATTTTCAACAATTGGAACTGGAGCAATCGGCTCCTCTACTACTGGAGTAGATTCTTTATCTCTAGTGGCCTTGCCTCTGCCACGTTTTGCGGGTGCTACAACACCTGTCTCTGAAATGCCATTTTCATTTGTACTTGCCGACCTCCTTTTTGATCGTCTTCTCTCCTTTATTTGTGGACCCCGATCTTTACCCTTTCCTGTGGATGTCAAAATCTTAAGAAATTTAAGTATACCATTATCAAATATGGTTGTTAAACCCATATACTTACCGACAACATTTTCCTTTGTGACTTCAGTTGTTACTGCAGCTGCCTTCCTTCCACGGGCCCTTCCTTTCGAGAACATTTCTTTTTCTATAGAAAGTTTCACGTCTACTTTCAGTTCCTTCAGTTTTTCTTTCGAAGCTTAATAATTAAGCAAAAATTACTACATCTATTAAAAATATAATATTTCTTACCACTTGTAGCTATTACACAAGCCTCATATCTACAACTTCCATGCTTAACGATGCATTCCTTTCCAGTTAATATTTGAACATTTTTGACAGAATAAATCAGTCTTGAATGGTCAGAGAATTCTACGAGGGAAAACATTTCTAAACGCCCTCGTCACGCTCCTGGCACGACAATAATTAACGCATCCAAAGATTGTTTCGCTTTAAGTGAAAATAAAGAATGTTAGTTCCACTCTGGTAAGCTCTTCATTTAGCTTCAAAATATGGTGTACGGATGAACAATTCAGTTGAAATGAGAATGCTGAATGTTTTCAGGTTCTAGAACCGAGTGAAGTAAATATTTCTGCGAATCATTTTAAAAGATACATTTAACGACAATGAATTACAAATTTCTGAATGGTTAGAGAATTTTGTTGGTAGTACAAAAAGCCGTAGTTTAGATTTAAGTGGTCATAGCTACGTATTACACATTCTCAAATAGTAATTAGATCAGCACCTTAAGAAAGCAAAATATCATACATATCTACATACATGTACATACATGCAAATATAAATTCATATTTTTATTATATGGGAATCTCACGCAAATTCTGCTGAGCATGCACAGGTGCCCGTCGCCACCAGACGAAATACGATATGCACACTTTTCGACATTAGGAAGGTATGCATGGGAATGCGAATTTGTGTGAAATTCTTGTTTGCATCATTTGAAAAGCACTCAGTAATTATTGTAACTTTGTTCATTTGAGCTTAGTAAACACTTTATTGTTATAAATTGAATTTTTTGGAAATATATGGATCAGTCTCGTTATTATCATAAACCAGGAAGTTCTTATTTTATCTTCGACTCCACTTCAGTTTACTGTCCTGACTCTAATTTGGCGTTGCGGTACAAACACCGTTAACGCAGCTTATATAATATAATAAAGGTACAAGCACCTTGATCAATCATCGGTGGATTATTGGAGCTTTCTACACAGTTCTTGCGTTGCGGTACAAGCACCGTTAACGCAGCCTTTGTATCAAGGTACAAGCACCTTGACCAAGTTACTACAGTAAAAGAACTCTATACATAAAACCATAAGCCTCAGTCAGCAAATTTTCAAATTATGACCATTGAAGGCAAACAACAATGGATACAGTTTTACAATCCCAATCAATGCATATATGCTGTTAAGGAGAAAACAATAATAAACATCGTCTGCGGAACAAATGTCCCGCAAGCAACCCTAGTGGGCTCCGGAATTCTTACACTTCAAGGGCATTGCACAATTAAACAAGAGTTCATAACAATCCAAGGACATAATACCAACCAATTCAAGAACATCCTTTACTCCAAGTGGAAACTTGATAGACTTCTTTGATCCTGAAAAGATAACACCTCTATCCCAGAAAACGCACAGCCTTCAATCCAACCTTGAGGAACTTGAAACATTGCAATAAATAATAAGAATAAAATATGTGAAACTAAAGATAAATATGTAAGAATAAATATAGATGATCCAAGCTCACAAAAGGAAAAATGGAAAGTTATCAAACGAACAGTATTGAAAAAGACAAAGGACAAAATTAGTGAAGTGTACTTTATTGAGAGTGTGAACCAACTGAATCAATCAATCCCAAAAGTAGAGTATGTTAGTAACTTACATCAATGCGCGAGTAGATTTAGATTTAGTACAATAAGCAATGAAAGACTAAAAGAAATTTGCAAATCAGTGAACGATAAAAAAGATTTGAATGGCATCAATAATAAAATAATATTAGATAATTGGAATGTGTTAGGGAATATATTAGAGAAAATTATAAATAAAAGCTTAAGTGGGAAAGTGCCCTGACACTTGGAAAGAATCAATAATAGTATCTGTACCAAAAATAAAAAATACTACCAAATGTGAAGAACTCAGACCAATCAACACGCTAAATAATTTTGAAACATTAATGGAGAAATTAGTTCAAATACAACTCGAAAAATATTTGGAAGATAACGAACTAATAATAACACAACAACCGGTTTTCAGAAAACAGCACAGCTGCGAAAGATTTCAAACGAGCTTTTGAAACTATTAACAGGGGCATCCTCATAAAAGAATTAAGTAAATTCGGAATAGTTGGTAAATAACTTGACTGGTTTGAAAGCTACTTATCTGGGAGGACACAGAAAACAAGGATACAGTCTGTCAAATTAACGGTTGAGGAAACTACATTAGGTGTACCAAAAGGCTCAGTACTGGTGACACTGTTATTTCTAATTTATATTAATGATATGCGGGAAATCCTGAGATCTTCGAAACCAGTATTATTTGCAGACGACACATTGATTTACTTAACTGGCTGTGATTTCCCCCAAGTGAAATTGGAACTTAAAGAAGACCCAGATATGTTATGTGAGTGGCTAAAAATGAATAAGTTTTTGTCAAATGTGGCAAAAACAAAATTAATGGTGATGAACTCGAACTGTGATACTGAAACTGAAATTAATGGTGAGACAATAGAAAGTATAGACTAAATTAAATACTTAGGTGTGATTTTAGACAAAAAACTGAATTTTAATGCACATGTAGACTATATTTGTAAAAAAATAGGGAAAAAAATTGGATTCTTTAAGCGAATGCGTAGTAAGTTATCTACAATGACTGCTATTCATATATATAATGTCATAATTAGACATCGTTTTGAATATTGTTCGACGATTCTATTCTTATGTACCCAAACAGCAATAGAAAGGCTTCAAAAATTGCAAAATAAGGCCATGCGATGTATACTCAAGTGCAATAGATTTGCTTCGATAAGGTGGATGTTGGAGGTATTGCAATCGATGAGTATCAAAGAAAGGACTGAGTTAAACGTCCTAACTTTTATATTCAACATAAAGATGAAGAGACTTCCGAAATATTTGACTCAACAATTGAACCTGGTGACGAATATGCAACCATATGCATTAGAGGTGCTGATGTAACATATCGACTGTATCGACGTAGAACAACAATTTTGCTACGTTAATTTTGAAATTGTTAAATTAAAATGCAACGCCATCCGCAAGATTTTTAATCAATTTCTACGACATTTTTTCACATCGTTACTTACACCACGGAACATGAACAGCTACCTTTAACAGCATTCTTATAAGAAAGAAGCTACGTTGATACGTTAATTTTGAAATTGTCAAATTAAAATGTAACGCCATCCGCAAGATTTTTAATCAATTTCTACGACATTTTTTACATCGTCATTTACACCACGGAGCAGTGATAAGAACACCCACCACACCACTGTGCAGCTGTAGTTCACTTTTCCAATCAAATAAACAAAATAATAACACTTTATCACTTTATCAGACACAAGTATTATGATTACAATCGATTTCAATAAGCATTAATTTGAATTTTTTTTATATACACATATAATGAAAACAACAATAGACTCCCATAAACATTCATTGCCTCAATTTCAATTGACCTACCTTTCTGGATCTGCTCCCACGGAGAGTCGATTTATTTATTTCGAAAAATTCTAGGATTACACTTAGAAACTTTATAAACTATTTATTTTTGAACACTGGCTACAACAGAAATGATTCACTGACTTTGCGTTTAGTATTTACCCAAAATTAAATTAGGGAATTTTTAATCCAATTAATCAACAAAAAATTTCACTGATGCTGCGGTGGATTTTCACACAAAATGAAATTGGAAGATCCTTTAACAAATTACACAAAAATGTTCACTGACTTTGCGTTTAGTATTTACCCAAAATGAAATTAGGAAATCTTTAATCCAATTAATAAAGAAGAATTTTCACTGATGCTGCGGTGGATT
This sequence comes from Dioctria linearis, assembly GCA_963930735.1. Classification (NCBI taxonomy): domain Eukaryota; kingdom Metazoa; phylum Arthropoda; class Insecta; order Diptera; family Asilidae; genus Dioctria; species Dioctria linearis. Next base: position 197,157,747 of record OZ005742.1, read on the forward strand.
TTCACTCAAAGTGAAATTGGAAGATCCCTGAACAAATTACACAAAACTGTTCACTGACATCGCATTTACTAGTTACACAAAATGAAATTAGCGAATTTTTAATCCAATTAATCAAGAAAATGTTCACTTTTGCTGCGGTGGATTTTCACACAAAATAAGAGTAGAAGATCCTTGAACAAATTACACAAAAATGTTCACTGACTTTGCGTTTAGTATTTACCCAAAATGAAATTAGGGAATCCTTAATCCAATTAATCAAGAAAAATTTTCACTGATGCTGCGGTGGATTTTCAGACAAAAATTGGAAGATCCTTGAAAATTTTACATAAAAATGTTCACTGTCTTTGCGTTTAGTATTTACCCAAAATTAAATTAGGGAATCTTTAATCCAATTAATCAAGAAAAAATTTCACTGATGCTGCGGTGGATTTTCACACAAAGTGAAATTGGAAGATCCCTGAACAAATTACACAAAAATATTAACTGACATTGCATTTAGTAGTTACCCAAAATGAAATTAGGGAATCTTTAATCCAATTAATCAACAAAAAATTTCACTGATGCTGCGGTGGATTTTCACACAAAATGAAATTGGAAGATCCTTTAACAAATTACACAAAAATGTTCACTGACTTTGCGTTTAGTATTTCCCCAGAATGAAATTAGGCAATCTTTAGTCCAATTAATCAAACAAATTTCCACTGATGTTGCGGTGGATTTTCGCACAAAGTGAAATTGGAAGATCCCTGAACAAATTACACAAAAATGTTCACTGACATTGCATTTAGTAGTTACCGAAAATGAAATTAGGGAATCCTTAATCCAATTAATCAAGAAAATGTTCATTTATGCTGCGGTGGATTTTCACACAAAATAAAAGTGGAAGATCCTTGAACAAATTACACAAAAATGTTCACTGACTTTGCGTTTAGTATTTCCCCAGAATGAAATTAGGGAATCTTTAGTCCAATTAATCAAACAAATTTCCACTGATGTTGCGGTGGATTTTCGCATAAAGTGAAATTGGAAGATCCCTGAACAAATTACACAAAACTGTTCACTGACATTGCATTTACTAGTTACACAAAATGAAATTAGCGAATTTTTAATCCAATTAATCAAGAAAATGTTCAATTATGCTGCGGTGGATTTTCACACAAAATAAGAGTAGAAGATCCTTGAACAAATTACACAAAAATGTTCACTGACTTTGCGTTTAGTATTTACCCAAAATGAAATTAGGGAATCCTTAATCCAATTAATCAAGAAAAATTTTCACTGATGCTGCGGTGGATTTTCAGACAAAAATTGGAAGATCCTTGAAAAATTTACATAAAAATGTTCACTGTCTTTGCGTTTAGTATTTACCCAAAATTAAATTAGGGAATCTTTAATCCAATTAATCAAGAAAAAATTTCACTGATGCTGCGGTGGATTTTCACACAAAGTGAAATTGGAAGATCCCTGAACAAATTACACAAAAATGTTCACTGACATTGCATTTAGTAGTTAACAAAAATGAAATTAGGGAATCTTTAATCCAATTAATCAACAAAAAATTTCACTGATGCTGCGGTGGATTTTCACACAAAATAAAAGTGGAAGATCTTTGAACAAATTACACAAATATGTTCACTGACTTTGCGTTTAGTATTTACCCAAAATTAAATTAGGGAATCTTTAATCCAATTAATTAAGAAAGATTTGAAGATTGAAAATGAAAACTGAACTAAACATGAACAGCTACCTTTATCAGCATTCTTATAAGAAAGAACCTTTCTTATAAGAAGCTTTCTTATTGGTTTGAACCAATCAAATATAAGCCATTGGCTCTGATTGGGCTAGAAGTTAATATTTTGTATTTTATAGGCATTCTTATAAGAAAGAAGCTTTCTTATTGGTTGAACTATAAGCCGTGGTGGACGAAACCAAGTGAAGTTTGCGTCAGTCCCAAAAATCGGCTGAAAAAATTCAAAATCAATCCCTATGGGCCAACCCAGACGAGTACTTTTTAGGGAAGGAAGGAATTTGGCTTAGACGTGCCATAACAATAATGTTCCCTCGCGTAGTTCCTTATATTACCGAAATTAATTGTGTGCGTGTTCAATTCTTATTATATATAGCAAACAGAAATGGTTGAATCGTGTATAATTCGTGTACAAGAGCGTAATTTGTCACGAGCAGGAGACTATACATAAGAGTAAGTGAGATGCTGGAATGAGGATTTGTCAAAGCTGCGCGCATGATTGTCAAATGTGATTTTGTTTTGTGAACAGATTTATGCAATCTATAATTCTTTTGCGAAATTCAACAAAAGTACGGAATCAGTTTTTTTCAAAACTATGTAATTTGCAAGATTATTTTGTGTAAAGTTTTATAGTGACACTAGTGCCTGTTAAAACCTTCATAACAATTAAAAAACAGAAATGAAGTGTTTGGTCAGTGCTTGCAAATATGTTTTCTTTCTTATAGTTAAAAAAAAAATATAGCATGTAGAACAAATTTATGGAAATTATAGCATTTGAACAAAATACAAGCAACTTTTATATGAAAAACTCCTGCAGTAGGACAAGGCAAGAAGACTGTGGATGTCGCCTGCTGACCGGCCCGCTGCTCTCTTTTTTCGACTTTGTTCATGGCTTGTATCTTGCGGGGGTTACGCAAGTTCCGATCGGGAGTACGGGCAGCACACCAATACTACAACAAGCCGGCCCTTTGAAATTGCGAAATTTCTGAAATTTCTCATCGGACGGCTGTACAGAAGTTTATTTGCGATTTGAGGTGATAATATTATAATTTAATAATCATTTCAGTATTGTTTATATCAAAAACTGTGACTTAATTGAACCTTAGAACATATAGCAAACAGGAATGGTGATAAGCCAAATTTTGCGTAATGAATTTCTGGTTGTGTTGGTAGTCCATTTTTACATGTGTTTACATGCCATCCCTATTCTAAGCAACTTGTCAATTTGCAAAAAGTAAACAAATGTTTTGAGCGGAGCATCATCAATTCACATAATTAATTTATATAAATCTTTGCTTCTATTAACAAAAAAGATAATTTAGGTAGTGCAGTTGCCTCAAACAGGATTGACTAGTTTATAATCCAATTTATATTTGCAAGCACTGACCAAACACTTCATTTCTGTTTTTTAATTGTTATGAAGGTTTTAACAGGCACTAGTGTCACTATAAAACTTTACACAAAATAATCTTGCAAATTACATAGTTTTGAAAAAAACTGATTCCGTACTTTTGTTGAATTTCGCAAAAGAATTATAGATTGCATAAATCTGTTCACAAAACAAAATCACATTTGACAATCATGCGCGCAGCTTTGACAAATCCTCATTCCAGCATCTCACTTACTCCTATGTATAGTCTCCTGCTCGTGACAAATTACGCTCTTGTACACGAATTATACACGATTCAACCATTTCTGTTTGCTATATATTCTAAGAATTGAACACGCACACAATTAATTTCGGTAATATAAGGAACTACGCGAGGGAACATTATTGTTATGGCACGTCTAAGCCAAATTCCTTCCTTCCCTAAAAAGTACTCGTCTGGGTTGGCCCATAGGGATTGATTTTGAATTTTTTCAGCCGATTTTTGGGACTGACGCAAACTTCACTTGGTTTCGTCCACCACGGCTTATAGTTCAACCAATAAGAAAGCTTCTTTCTTATAAGAATGCTTATAAAATACAAAATATTAACTTCTAGCCCAATCAGAGCCAATGGCTTATATTTGATTGGTTCAAACCAATAAGAAAGCTTCTTATAAGAAAGGTTCTTTCTTATAAGAATGCTGATAAAGGTAGCTGTTCATGTTTAGTTCAGTTTTCATTTTCAATCTTCAAATCTTTCTTAATTAATTGGATTAAAGATTCCCTAATTTAATTTTGGGTAAATACTAAACGCAAAGTCAGTGAACATATTTGTGTAATTTGTTCAAAGATCTTCCACTTTTATTTTGTGTGAAAATCCACCGCAGCATCAGTGAAATTTTTTGTTGATTAATTGGATTAAAGATTCCCTAATTTCATTTTTGTTAACTACTAAATGCAATGTCAGTGAACATTTTTGTGTAATTTGTTCAGGGATCTTCCAATTTCACTTTGTGTGAAAATCCACCGCAGCATCAGTGAAATTTTTTCTTGATTAATTGGATTAAAGATTCCCTAATTTAATTTTGGGTAAATACTAAACGCAAAGACAGTGAACATTTTTATGTAAATTTTTCAAGGATCTTCCAATTTTTGTCTGAAAATCCACCGCAGCATCAGTGAAAATTTTTCTTGATTAATTGGATTAAGGATTCCCTAATTTCATTTTGGGTAAATACTAAACGCAAAGTCAGTGAACATTTTTGTGTAATTTGTTCAAGGATCTTCTACTCTTATTTTGTGTGAAAATCCACCGCAGCATAAGTGAACATTTTCTTGATTAATTGGATTAAAAATTTCCTAATTTCATTCTGGGGAAATACTAAACGCAAAGTCAGTGAACATTTTTGTATAATTTGTTCAAGGATCTTCCACTTTTATTTTGTGTGAAAATCCACCGCAGCATAAATGAACATTTTCTTGATTAATTGGATTAAATATTCCCTAATTTCATTTTGGGTAACTACTAAATGCAATGTCAGTTAACATTTTTGTGTAATTTGTTCAGGGATCTTCCAATTTCACTTTGTGCGAAAATCCACCGCAACATCAGTGGAAATTTGTTTGATTAATTGGACTAAAGATTCCCTAATTTCATTCTGGGGAAATACTAAACGCAAAGTCAGTGAACATTTTTGTGTAATTTGTTAAAGGATCATCCAATTTCACTTTGTGTGAAAATCCACCGCAGCATCAGTGTAATTTTTTCGTGATTAATTGGATTAAAGATTCCTTAATTTAATTTTAGGTAAATACTAAACGCAAAGTTAGTGAACATTTTTGTGTAATTTTTTCAATGATCTTCCACTTTTATTTTGCGTGAAAACCCACCGCAGCATAAGTGAAAATTTCCTTGATTAATTAGATTATAGATTCCCTAATTTCATTTTGGGTAACTACTAAATGCAATGTCAGTGAACATTTTTGTGTAATTTGTTCAGGGATCTTATAATTTCACTTTGTGTGAAAATCCAACGCAGCATCAGTGAAATTTTTTCTTGATTAATTGGATTAAAGATGCCCAAATTTCATTTTGGGTAAATACTAAACTCAAAGTCAGTGAACATTTTTGTGTAATTTGTTCAAGGATCTTCCACTTCCACGTTTATTTTGTGTGAAAATCCACCGCAGCATAAGTGAAAATTTGTTTGGTTAATTGGACTAAAGATTCCCTAATTTCATTCTGGGGAAATACTAAACGCAAAGTCAGTGAACATTTTTGTGTAATTTGTTCAAGAATCTTCCAATTTCATTTAGTGTGAACAGTGACATTTTTTGTTGATTAATTGGATTAAAAATTCCCTAATTTAATTTTGGGTAAATACTAAACGCAAAGTCAGTGAACATATTTGTGTAATTTTTTCAAGGATCTTCCAATTTAATTTTGTTTGAAAATCCACCGCAGCATCAGTGAAAATCTTTCTTAATTAATTGGATTAAAGATTCCCTAATTTAATTTTGGGTAAATACTAAACGCAAAGTCAGTGAACATATTTGTGTAATTTGTTCAAAGATCTTCCACTTTTATTTTGTGTGAAAATCCACCGCAACATAAGTGGAAATTTTCTTGATTAATTGGATTAAAGATTCCCTAATTTAATTTTGGGTAAATACTAAACGCAAAGACAGTGAACATTTTTATGTAAAATTTTCAAGGATCTTCCAATTTTTGTCTGAAAATCCACCGCAGCATCAGTGAAAATTTTTCTTGATTAATTGGATTAAGGATTCCCTAATTTCATTTTGGGTAAATACTAAACGCAAAGTCAGTGAACATTTTTGTGTAATTTGTTCAAGGATCTTCTACTCTTATTTTGTGTGAAAATCCACCGCAGCAAAGGTGAACATTTTCTTGATTAATTGGATTAAAAATTCGCTAATTTCATTTTGTGTAACTAGTAAATGCAATGTCAGTGAACAGTTTTGTGTAATTTGTTCAGGGATCTTCCAATTTCACTTTGAGTGAAAATCCACCGCAGCATCAGTGAAAATTCTTCTTTATTAATTGGATTAAAGATTTCCTAATTTCATTTTGGGTAAATACTAAACGCAAAGTCAGTGAACATTTTTGTGTAATTTGTTAAAGGATCTTCCAATTTCATTTTGTGTGAAAATCCACCGCAGCATCAGTGAAATTTTTTGTTGATTAATTGGATTAAAAATTCCCTAATTTAATTTTGGGTAAATACTAAACGCAAAGTCAGTGAATCATTTCTGTTGTAGCCAGTGTTCAAAAATAAATAGTTTATAAAGTTTCTAAGTGTAATCCTAGAATTTTTCGAAATAAATAAATCGACTCTCCGTGGGAGCAGATCCAGAAAGGTAGGTCAATTGAAATTGAGGCAATGAATGTTTATGGGAGTCTATTGTTGTTTTCATTATATGTGTATATAAAAAAAATTCAAATTAATGCTTATTGAAATCGATTGTAATCATAATACTTGTGTCTGATAAAGTGATAAAGTGTTATTATTTTGTTTATTTGATTGGAAAAGTTAACTACAGCTGCACAGTGGTGTGGTGGGTGTTCTTATCACTGCTCCGTGGTGTAAATGACGATGTAAAAAATGTCGTAGAAATTGATTAAAAATCTTGCGGATGGCGTTACATTTTAATTTGACAATTTCAAAATTAACGTATCAACGTAGCTTCTTTCTTATAAGAATGCTGTTAAAGGTAGCTGTTCATGTTCCGTGGTGTAAGTAACGATGTGAAAAAATGTCGTAGAAATTGATTAAAAATCTTGCGGATGGCGTTGCATTTTAATTTAACAATTTCAAAATTAACGTAGCAAAATTGTTGTTCTACGTCGATACAGTCGATATGTTACATCGCACCTCTAATTGCATATGGTTGCATATTCGTCACCAGGTTCAATTGTTGAGTCAAATATTTCGGAAGTCTCTTAATCTTTATGTTGAATATAAAAGTTAGGACGTTTAAATCTGTCCTTTCTTTGATACTCATCGATTGCAATACCTCCAACATCCACCTTATCGAAGCTAATCTATTGCACTTGAGTATACATCGCATGGCCTTATTTTGCAATTTTTAAAGCCTTTCTATTGCTGTTTGGGTACATAAGAATAGAATCGTCGAACAATATTCAAAACGATGTCTAATTATGACATTATATATATGAATAGCAGTCATTGTAGATAACTTACTTCGCATTCGCTTAAAGAATCCAATTTTTTTCCCTATTTTTTTACAAATATAGTCTACATGTGCATTAAAATTCAGTTTTTTGTCTAAAATCAAACCTAAGTATTTACTTTAGTCTATTATCTCTATTGTCTCACCATTAATTTCAGTTTCAGTATCACAGTTCGAGTTCATCACCATTAATTTTGTTTTTGCCACATTTGACAAAAACTTATTCATTTTTAGCCAGTCACATAACATATCTGGGTCTTCTTTAAGTTCCAATTTCACTTGGGGGAAATCACAGCCAGTTAAGTAAATCAATGTGTCGTCTGCAAATAATACTGGTTTCGAAGATCTCAGGATTTCCCGCATATCATTAATATAAATTAGAAATAACAGTGTCACCAGTACTGAGCCTTTTGGTACACCTAATGTAGTTTCCTCAACCGTTAATTTGACAGACTGTATCCTTGTTTTCTGTGTCCTCCCAGATAAGTAGCTTTCAAACCAGTCAAGTTATTTACCAACTATTCCGAATTTACTTAATTCTTTTATGAGGATGCCCCTGTTAATAGTTTCAAAAGCTCGTTTGAAATCTTTCGCAGCTGTGCTGTTTTCTGAAAACCGGTTGTTGTGTTATTATTAGTTCGTTATCTTCCAAATATTTTTCGAGTTGTATTTGAACTAATTTCTCCATTAATGTTTCAAAATTATTTAGCGTGTTGATTGGTCTGAGTTCTTCACATTTGGTAGTATTTTTTATTTTTGGTACAGATACTATTATTGATTCTTTCCAAGTGTCAGGGCACTTTCCCACTTAAGCTTTTATTTATAATTTTCTCTAATATATTCCCTAACACATTCCAATTATCTAATATTATTTTATTATTGATGCCATTCAAATCTTTTTTATCGTTCACTGATTTGCAAATTTCTTTTAGTCTTTCATTGCTTATTGTACTAAATCTAAATCTACTCGCGCATTGATGTAAGTTACTAACATACTCTACTTTTGGGATTGATTGATTCAGTTGGTTCACACTCTCAATAAAGTACACTTCACTAATTTTGTCCTTTGTCTTTTTCAATACTGTTCGTTTGATAACTTTCCATTTTTCCTTTTGTGAGCTTGGATCATCTATATTTATTCTTACATATTTATCTTTAGTTTCACATATTTTATTCTTATTATTTATTGCAATGTTTCAAGTTCCTCAAGGTTGGATTGAAGGCTGTGCGTTTTCTGGGATAGAGGTGTTATCTTTTCAGGATCAAAGAAGTCTATCAAGTTTCCACTTGGAGTAAAGGATGTTCTTGAATTGGTTGGTATTATGTCCTTGGATTGTTATGAACTCTTGTTTAATTGTGCAATGCCCTTGAAGTGTAAGAATTCCGGAGCCCACTAGGGTTGCTTGCGGGACATTTGTTCCGCAGACGATGTTTATTATTGTTTTCTCCTTAACAGCATATATGCATTGATTGGGATTGTAAAACTGTATCCATTGTTGTTTGCCTTCAATGGTCATAATTTGAAAATTTGCTGACTGAGGCTTATGGTTTTATGTATAGAGTTCTTTTACTGTAGTAACTTGGTCAAGGTGCTTGTACCTTGATACAAAGGCTGCGTTAACGGTGCTTGTACCGCAACGCAAGAACTGTGTAGAAAGCTCCAATAATCCACCGATGATTGATCAAGGTGCTTGTACCTTTATTATATTATATAAGCTGCGTTAACGGTGTTTGTACCGCAACGTCAAATTAGAGTCAGGACAGTAAACTGAAGTGGAGTCGAAGATAAAATAAGAACTTCCTGGTTTATGATAATAACGAGACTGATCCATATATTTCCAAAAAATTCAATTTATAACAATAAAGTGTTTACTAAGCTCAAATGAACAAAGTTACAATAATTACTGAGTGCTTTTCAAATGATGCAAACAAGAATTTCACACAAATTCGCATTCCCATGCATACCTTCCTAATGTCGAAAAGTGTGCATATCGTATTTCGTCTGGTGGCGACGGGCACCTGTGCATGCTCAGCAGAATTTGCGTGAGATTCCCATATAATAAAAATATGAATTTATATTTTGCATGTATGTACATGTATGTAGATATGTATGATATTTTGCTTTCTTAAGGTGCTGATCTAATTACTATTTGAGAATGTGTAATACGTAGCTATGACCACTTAAATCTAAACTACGGCTTTTTGTACTACCAACAAAATTCTCTAACCATTCAGAAATTTGTAATTCATTGTCGTTAAATGTATCTTTTAAAATGATTCGCAGAAATATTTACTTCACTCGGTTCTAGAACCTGAAAACATTCAGCATTCTCATTTCAACTGAATTGTTCATCCGTACACCATATTTTGAAGCTAAATGAAGAGCTTACCAGAGTGGAACTAACATTCTTTATTTTCACTTAAAGCGAAACAATCTTTGGATGCGTTAATTATTGTCGTGCCAGGAGCGTGACGAGGCGTTTAGAAATGTTTTCCCTCGTAGAATTCTCTGACCATTCAAGACTGATTTATTCTGTCAAAAATGTTCAAATATTAACTGGAAAGGAATGCATCGTTAAGCATGGAAGTTGTAGATATGAGGCTTGTGTAATAGCTACAAGTGGTAAGAAATATTATATTTTTAATAGATGTAGTAATTTTTGCTTAATTATTAAGCTTCGAAAGAAAAACTGAAGGAACTGAAAGTAGACGTGAAACTTTCTATAGAAAAAGAAATGTCTTCGAAAGGAAGGGCCCGTGGAAGGAAGGCAGCTGCAGTAACAACTGAAGTCACAAAGGAAAATGTTGTCGGTAAGTATATGGGTTTAACAACCATATTTGATAATGGTATACTTAAATTTCTTAAGATTTGACATCCACAGGAAAGGGTAAAGATCGGGCTCCACAAATAAATGAGAGAAGACGATCAAAAAGGAGGTCGGCAATTACAAATGAAAATGGTATTTCAGAGAGAGGTATTGTAGCACCAGCAAAACGTGGCAGAGGCAAAACCACCAGAGATAAAGAATCTAATCCAGTAGAAGTGGAGCCGATTCCTCCAGTTCCAATTGTTGAAAATCAAAGCGAGGAGCCAAGAAATTAACACCAACAACTACTACTGAAAAACAGTTTTCTTTAAAATTCACCTGCGCGCCAGGAGTGTGAATACATATACACTCCTGGTGCAGCTATAAAATTTCGACTGAAGCACCATTGGCCTCAAGGATATGATATGATAAAAATTATATGAAAATTCCTGATACGTGTTTACAGGTCTCTTTTGCAACTCCTGGAAGGCAGGTAAAGGATATGATATGCGGGTACAGCAACAATATTTTAGCAGGGTATTCCTTTTTCATTCAATTACGGTTAGAATTCCTTCTTTTTAGTTTGGTTGTGTAGCCACTTTTTTATTTGCGGAGGTCTTCTGTTTTTCAGGCAAGGGTTGTTGAGAATTTCTTTTTGGATTTCCTTCAATGAAGGCAGTACTGCATTTTTTAATCCTTCGCCAAAAAGGCTTAAGACAATTTTTTTTCTTCGTCACTCCAGCGCTTTCGTTTGACTTGTCCATACGGCGATGTAGATCGCTTCTTTTCGTTTTGTACTTTACCTGCAATTTTGCACTTGAAGTGCTTGGAATGCTGACATCTTGCAGTGCACTGTCGTTGAAGTTCTCTGTGACTACCGTCTCATTGGTATTCTGAAAATTATTGGATTCATCGAAGCGTTGGTTATCATCCTCACTATCCCCGCTGCTGTTGCTCTCTTGATCCCTGAGCTCTTTCTAGAAGTCTTAACATTCGAAAAATTTCTCTATTTACTAAAGGTTGCCTGTAAATATTTTTGTGTATATTTTCGGCATGACCCATAAAATTTGCGAGATCGTGAACTTGGTGTTCGGATAGGTTAAGTGTAATGCACTGTGTCGCTATATGCTTACGGAGCATGGTGCCACGTAGTCTTTCTGGATGTTCCTCACCACATTCAGCAGAAAATCGTCGCATTAAGTTGCATGCTCTTAGATACAAGTTTGAGCTTCTGTCTGATCCCTTCATACCAAAAACATATGGATTTTTGTCACTAATTTTCATCTTTTTCCTGTATTTTAAGATAAATTCAATGCACTTCACGTGATTTTGATCTAGTAAAACGGGTACTGTTCGGTTTAGTTTTCACGTATAGTGAATCTTACATATTTTTTTGCGGCTTCCTGGTTCTCTTTCGACAGTGAGTTAAATAAGTCCTTGTCAGTACTTTCATCGACGCTTTGATAATTATGATAGTCCTCTATCAAAATCCGCTCCACTTCACCAGCCCGGCGACGATTAAATAATTGTAGGGACGTTAATGTAGTCTCTGCTAAATTCGTCCATGCAGTTGTTCTCTTTTGTAAGAGATATTCATGCAGTTTTTTCACATCATCCATAGAAGGGAGCGCAGTTTTCTTATATCGTTTTTGTTGAGTCTGAGTTTCAGTTACTGTTTTGTTCACGCTCACTGCAAGATCAAGTGCCAGGACTTTCAAGAAATCCTTTACATATTGTTTTTTTTCAGGATTATGGCTCTTAATGCACTCGATTGTAAGTAATTCCCCGACTTTTTTCAATAGAGTACCAAGTGCGGAAGCGACGGTGGGAGCTTTGTAACTACCTCCTCCTTCGTTGAGACCAGCTTCGATATTTATTGCTTCTATGGCGTGGTTGCAATATGTGGGGTCATATACAGACGTAAGGTCAGTTATCTGTTTGTCCAATGTTTTCATAGTTTTTAAAAATCTTCCAATAAGTCGAATGCGTGATCGTATCATATCAAGATGGTGGTCGCTACTTTTATATTTTTCACACAATTTATTAGCATATATTATAATCAACGCATCGTACCTGACGAGGCGCACTATTTCATCTTCTCTAAGTACAGGAAAAAGTTTTCTTCTAACAACATCTGAAGCTTGAGCATGAATTCGACCCATTATTCTCTTTCCCATAATTTTAACAATACGTTTTTTCTTGGAACTGCGGCCAGTACATTTTGAAAAATGGGCACGTAAGCTACTTTCTGAAAAGTACGCTCTGCAGTTTCCGCATGCCATATAATTTTCAGCAGTTTTATTGTACTTCCCAGCCGGCCTTCGAGATTTGTATCAGTATTGAATAAGAAATTTCCTTTCTTTCGTATTACTGATATGATCTCTTTTCTCTCCTTAGAATTTTTGGGTAAATCTGTGAATTTCTGAACATCCAGTTCACCCTTATGCTTCAGCTCCAAATGTCTAGCAATTTTATATTGTTTTTTGTGACAATAGAAACAAAAGTTCGCTTTTCTATCACCCTTTGGGCCACGAGATTTTTCGACTTTCATATTTGCAGGATTACATACAGAAATATCAGCAACGTTGACTGATTTCGTTACATCCATACCGCGGGAAATATTTGATTGCTTCGTTGAATTATATTCAGGGATAGAATCAATACTACTGATATCTTTCTCTGGCCTATAGTCAGAGTCCTTCTTAGAATTTTTGGGCAAATCTGTGAATTTCTGAACATGTTCTTAGATATAAGTTTGAGCTTCTGTCTGATCCCTTCATACCAAAAACATATGGATGTTTGTCACTAATTTTCATCTTTTTCCTGTACTTTAAGATAAATTCAATGCACTTCACGTGATGTTGATCTATTAAAACGGGTACTGTTCGGTTTAATTTTCCACGTATAGTGAATCTTACATATTTTTTTGCGGCTTCCTGGTTCTCTTTCGACAGTGAGTTAAATAAGTCCTTGTCAGTACTTTCATCGACGCTTTGATAATTATGATAGTCCTCTATCAAAATCCGCTCCACTTCACCAGCCCGGCGACGATTAAATAATTGTAGGGACGTTAATGTAGTCTCTGCTAAATTCGTCCATGCAGTTGTTCTCTTTTGTAAGAGATATTCATGCAGTTTTTTCACATCATCCATAGAAGGGAGCGCAGTTTTCTTATATCGTTTTTGTTGAGTCTGAGTTTCAGTTACTGTTTTGTTCACGCTCACTGCAAGATCAAGTGCCAGGACTTTCAAGAAATCCTTTACATATTGTTTTTTTTCAGGATTATGGCTCTTAATGCACTCGATTGTAAGTAATTCCCCGACTTTTTTCAATAGAGTACCAAGTGCGGAAGCGACGGTGGGAGCTTTGTAACTACCTCCTCCTTCGTTGAGACCAGCTTCGATATTTATTGCTTCTATGGCGTGGTTGCAATATGTGGGGTCATATACAGACGTAAGGTCAGTTATCTGTTTGTCCAATGTTTTCATAGTTTTTAAAAATCTTCCAATAAGTCGAATGCGTGATCGTATCATATCAAGATGGTGGTCGCTACTTTTATATTTTTCACACAATTTATTAGCATATATTATAATCAACGCATCGTACCTGACGAGGCGCACTATTTCATCTTCTCTAAGTACAGGAAAAAGTTTTCTTCTAACAACATCTGAAGCTTGAGCATGAATTCGACCCATTATTCTCTTTCCCATAATTTTAACAATACGTTTTTTCTTGGAACTGCGGCCAGTACATTTTGAAAAATGGGCACGTAAGCTACTTTCTGAAAAGTACGCTCTGCAGTTTCCGCATGCCATATAATTTTCAGCAGTTTTATTGTACTTCCCAGCCGGCCTTCGAGATTTGTATCAGTATTGAATAAGAAATTTCCTTTCTTTCGTATTACTGATATGATCTCTTTTCTCTCCTTAGAATTTTTGGGTAAATCTGTGAATTTCTGAACATCCAGTTCACCCTTATGCTTCAGCTCCAAATGTCTAGCAATTTTATATTGTTTTTTGTGACAATAGAAACAAAAGTTCGCTTTTCTATCACCCTTTGGGCCACGAGATTTTTCGACTTTCATATTTGCAGGATTACATACAGAAATATCAGCAACGTTGACTGATTTCGTTACATCCATACCGCGGGAAATATTTGATTGCTTCGTTGAATTATATTCAGGGATAGAATCAATACTACTGATATCTTTCTCTGGCCTATAGTCAGAGTCCTTCTTAGAATTTTTGGGCAAATCTGTGAATTTCTGAACATGTTCTTAGATATAAGTTTGAGCTTCTGTCTGATCCCTTCATACCAAAAACATATGGATGTTTGTCACTAATTTTCATCTTTTTCCTGTACTTTAAGATAAATTCAATGCACTTCACGTGATGTTGATCTATTAAAACGGGTACTGTTCGGTTTAATTTTCCACGTATAGTGAATCTTACATATTTTTTGGCGGCTTCCTGGTTCTCTTTCGACAGTGAGTTAAATAAGTCTTTGTCAGTACTTTCATAGACGCTTTGATAATTATGATAATCTTCTATCAAAATCACTGCGTGACAAAGGAATGGGTGTCATGTTCAATGATATTACAAAATAAAAGGAGGGTGAAAGTGATTTGCGCACAATTTTCCTTAAAATGTATCCAATCTTCAGCTTTTGGGCAGCAGGATAACACTTTTCATTGAAATCAATCTAATAACAATGGACGATACAAAACTGGACTCAACGTTCTTAAAGAATTGCTTGCAGGATGCTATTACGGCTTCAATACAGATGGCTAGGCATAATGATTATTACAGGTAAGATGTTATTAATGAGCAACTATCAGATCTTATAAACACTAATCCTGTTTAACTTTCCCGTAATCTAGGAGATTAGTGGACCAATCCAGCACTGCACACTCTTTTCTGCATATCCAATTGGGTTGATTATAGCGAGAAGTACGGCTTTGATAAAAATTGTGTGACGAAGGAATGGGTGTCATGTTCAATGATATTACAAAATAAAAGGAGGGTGAAAGTGATTTTCGCACAATTTTCCTTAAAATGTATCCAATCCTCATCTCTTGGAGAATTTTGACAGCAAGGGCAGCAGGAGAACACTTTTCATTGAAATCAATCTAATGGCAATGAATGATACAAAACTGGTCTCAACGTTCTTAAAGAATTACTTGCATGATGCTATTACGGGTTCAATACAGATGGCTAGGCATAATGATGAATACAGGTAAGATGTTATTAATGAGCAACTATCAGATCTTATAAACACTAATCCTGTTTAACTTTCCCGTAATCTAGGAGATCAGTGGACCAATCCTCTCGTCTGCATATCTAAATGGGTTAATTATAGCGACAAGTACGGCTTTGGATAAAAACTGTGTGACAACTATTCCTGGGACTGAGATCGAGCTATTTAAAGAGATTAAGTATATAAGTTATTAAGATGTGTACAACCAACTTTAAGAATAGAATATTTCAAAGAGGTTTTTTTCATTCCTTATTCTAGTGGTAATTCAAGTTATACGAAAAAAACCTTGAGTAGTAATAGTAGTTCTTTATTAGCTAGTATAAAAGCTTTCAACAACAACATATAGTATAAACATTTTCAGTAAAATATTATAAATCATGACCAAAGAATGTGAATATTGGCTTTAATACATTTAATACAAAATTTTTTGAAACTATAAATATGTGTATAATTTTTATCATATTTAAGATGATTGTGCATTTTCAGTGCACGACAAATTAAAGAATTTTTTGGTTTTAATTTTCTAAACGATCCTAGTCTAAACTCGGCAGCATTTTTTAATGATATTGATGGAGCGTTTCCTACATATTGCAAATACTTGTTAAGGTATTCCGGCAGAATACCATTCTTGATTTTAAATACCAAAGGTAACATATTAAACGTAATCTTCTCTTTCATGCTCATTCATTTGAGAGTATTCAGCTTTGGTGAAATAGTGGTGTATCTATTACAACAAAGAAGAATCCACATCGCATTGTTTTGCTGCCTCTGCATACGTTCTAGTTGCTCCTTGGTACTTAAGAATAACACCGTGGAATAATACTCAGACCCTGTCCGAATTCAAGTCTTCATCTACGTATTCGTCTTGTTGTTCGAATTCGTGTGCTTAGCTTGATATTTGACGTTTCATTAAGAGCTTGTGCTGTTTTATAAGATGTTTGTATCAGTGATAGCAGCAAAGAGTTAACCTTTATTTTTAAAAGCTTCTTCCGGAACCTTAATATTTTCAATTTAAAAATATGTATTACTCTGGAACCTTTATATTTTTAACTACAAAGATTTCAAAGAATTCGAATTTATTTGCTTAGCTTCATCTCGAATGCCAGCCAATAAAAAGAACCTCACAATATGTTGTCTATTTAAATAAGTTAACTCGACTCTTGCCTCGGTGACTTAGAACATACATTTCATTTATTTCATTTCATTTATTGAGTCTATACAAAATCCAATGTTCTTAAAATATGAAAAACAACAGTATGGTTATTTAACTAACTTGGGCGACTGTAAAGTGTGTCTGGCTACTTAGATCTAGGGGTGGGATTGATTCTATACAAAAATGAAAAGTGGAGAATTACTTGATATCACAAAAGTTTTACTATTACACTTGCTCCCGGTGTATGCTAAACATAGCCTATACTTAATCTACTGACTTAAGAACTAGATAACAATTCATTTCACAACAAGAGCCCAGTTGGGCCCAATACATAGGAATGTATGCATTTTATCTTATAACAAGATTTGTAATTGCAGACAAATAAGAAATAAAAACTAAGATAAAAATATTACATGTTCATTTTATCTTACTTGCTTTGTTACAGAGATTGTTTAGGCTTGGCTCAATTTGTGATTTATTTTATCAATTTGGGTGTGTGAGAGATTTGCTCTTGTACGTTAGTAGTTGGGCAATCTTGGTGTCTTACTACCAAGTCGGACTGCATGTCGCCGTTGAACTGCACATTCAAGAAAGATGAGACTCATCTTCTGCAGTTGCCTATAGAGGTACCTGTGTAAAAGGGGATTTGAAGGTTGCTAAGGATGTTAATGGAAGTGTTAGCTAGATTAAACTGTGTTCTAATCTTGACAATGATTTGACGGCGATACTACTGAAGTATATCATTAGAGGAGGTATTTTAGCTTTCTCATACAGCAGCATATTGGGGTACCATTTGTGGCTATTAGGCCTTCTGAATTTGTTGATGGAGTGACTGATTATCATTATCTCGAAGACTTCTAGTTGGTTGCTGACTGTGGATAGTAAAACCGTAGCTTATTATCGGGCGAATCAAGGTTTTATATATAAGTAATTTTGTGTTTTGGGATAAGAATTGGGAGTTCAGCAAGGGTCTAAGGATCGCTGTGCTTGCTTTCGCCTTGTTAAGCGCGTACCTCGCGTGGGGTTGATAAATGGACTAAATCAGGCAACCCTTGCATGGTGTTGCCATACAAAAATTACGATATTTTACGTATAATGTGCAAACGGTCGGTCCTTATCGTTTTTAATGTGAAGAAAAGTTATTCAGAATATAAATTCCTATGAAATTAGTTATTAGTTTCTACTGTCCAAAAAATCGTTCTAGAAATAAATGCGAAAAACGGCTTTAATAATGCATAGAGGAGTGGTAATACATGTACCTACATGCAGGCATTGATCTAGGATATCGTAAGAATTGGTCTTAGACCAATTATAGCTATTTTCCTAGTTAAAAGCTAGTTTATGGAAAATATATACAATCAATAATGAAATATTGCAATGTATGTTAATTTGAAAAATGTCCTGGAACTAAACCATTGACATACTTTTAATAATTACTCAATATTTTTGAAAATTTATTTTAGAAAAGTGTATACAATGGCTATGTATACCGATGTATAACAATAAATATTCAATTTTAAGCGATTTTAAACGATTTTATTCAATTTTAAACGATTTGTAAAATGTCCCGGAACTAAACGATAGACATACTTTTAATAATTACTCAATATTTTGAAAATTTGTTTTTGAAAAATGTATACATTGAATATGTATACCGATGTATACTAATGTATATCAATTTTAAAAATGTCCCGGAAAAAAGCGTTTGACATACATATATATATATATTATATATACACACACACACACACAACACACACACACACACACACACACACACACACACACACACACACACACACACACACGCACACACACACACACACACACACACACACACACACACACACACAACACACACACACACACACACACACACACACACACACACACACACACACACACACACACACACACACACACACACACACACACACACACACACACACACACACACACACACACACACACACACACACACACACACACACACACACACACACACACACACACACACACACACACACACACACACACACACACACACACACACACACACACACACACACACACACACACACACACACACACACACACACACACACACACACACACACACACACACACACACACACCACCACACCACCACATACACCGTATTGCATATTAATCGGTGTAAATGAAGCACTGTGTTGTTGTATTCTTTGTGCATTTGTGTATTTGTGTGCTTGGGTGTGTGTGTTTTTGTGTGTTTGTTTTTCTGTTTTTGTCTTTCCCCCATATCTCCTATATATCTGTCCCGCAAAATGTAATAATTATTATCTGTCTGTCGCTGGATTATATCTCTTTAAGCGTAACAGGTAGACAGTTAAAATTTTCACAGAGTGTATTGCCACTATTAGAACAAGTAATACAAATAAAAGCGGCCCCCATACAAGAAACGTGATTTTTTCGGCCTTTTTCCTCGTTTTATTCTCATTCATCATTATTATCTTAAGTAGGCATTTTCCTTTCAAACGACAGCATTATTATTATTTTTCAAATAACGACATTATTTTTTCACATGACGCCTACTCTCATTTGAAAAAATAAATAAAACATACATAGTGTTAAATTTTGTACGATGGTACGGAACCCTTCGTGCGGGAGTCCGACTAGAACTTTCGGATATGTGATTTAAACCAGGATTTGATACCACCCCAGTAAATATCTGCTAACACAGAAGAAGAGGGGTTCAACATGAAAAGTGGAAGGATTTGGGCGCTACGTGTTCTTTCGCGCTTGCTGGATAGATCACGAAATCAGTAAAAGGAAACGATAGAAACAGACATAATAATATGCATATTATTATTGGCGATACCACACACTATTCTAAACAAAAGATTGAGTATTATGCAATGTATGTATGTATAATATCTTTTAAATTAAACCTACGTCACTTAGAATAGATAACATTACATACCGATCCAATAATGAATGTAAGTATGTATGTATAAATCTTTCAATTTAAATTTATGTCATCTCAAATAGATAGTATTACGTACCGAACCAATGCACTGTAAAGCCATGACCACAGACAAGGATAATAAACATTTATCGGAACGATAAACGAAAGAAATGTTATGGTCGTAGCGTGGTGTATATAGCAATATGCTACACTGAGCTAAATACATGTATGAGCGACCCGTAGCAGCATGAAGTGGGCGCGAACAGTCTTCTGATGGAGATCGAAACGTTCCGAACGCACCCAATCGAGAGTCGAAAGGGGACTGGGGAAAAAGCAAAGGAAGAAGAAGAAGGGTCAGATGGCGGAAAGAATGGAAAGATAAAATAAATGTGGTGTGAAAAAGATTTTTTTTTGAGTTGAGGTGAGCAAAAGATATGTTGGGAACGAAAAGAAAATCGAGGAATAATCGCAGCATCCGAAGGGGATCGTGCGAAACAAATAAATTTTTTACCAGGGTGTACAGCAGGAGATAGCAAGGCAGGCATAAAAAGGGTGCTCTAGCGTGGCAAACCAAAAAAGACCACAAGTTTCCACAGTTGAAGATCTAAATCGGCATTCTCGGAAGAGGTCAAGAAGAAGAAAAGGAACATGGAAGATTCCATAATCAAATTTGTCC